>JAHWFP010160086.1:0-41165 GCA_023313725.1 Lithobius niger | reverse complement strand
TTACCCGCGGGTTCCAAAACCCCAGAAGTAACCTGTTTATTAATCACAACGGCCAGCCCCCCAGCCAAGGTGCCCCTATCGCGGCGCAGCACACAGTATGGTAAACTGCCAACCAACATCGAGTCCGTTACAGAGTCATCCAACCAGGTTTCAACCACAAAAACAATATCATAATTCATAGTAGAAAGTAACAGGTGAAATTCAGCGAGTTTAGACTTCAGACTTCTAGCGTTAAGTAAGCAAAAACGTAGATCCCCATGCAATCTGTTACTGCTGATGTTGCTCGAGATTTGGTTACTACTTCCAAACAAACACTCGTCACAATCACTAGCCCCACCATACACATCATCTGTCTCAATAGCACGAGGTTGATCACTAATTACATGTACCAAAACCTCTTGAGAGCAAACATTAAGCACATTAGATAAATTTAGTTTCCCTGATTTAAATACAACATATTGGTTTCCAGGTCATTGGTTTGCACGCCATACATAATGATATTTAACAGCGAGGCCTTACCCGCCTCAGAAAAATGTATTCCATCTTGAGTAATCATACTTCTACGTGACATCACCATATCCCGAAGTGACAAGAAGCCAAAGTTTTCGGCTTGACACAATGCCATAAGATGCCCATTACATTTAACTAAGTATGGTTTGAGCCCTAACCAGGCCTCATCTTTTATCCACTGTGGTAAGAGACCAACAATACTAATATGGGCATTTTTGTTTTCAGCCCTAATACGCTTCGTCATCAAATTTAATCGTTCGGCCAGACCTTCAGGCGTATCCAAACCAATGTTGTTTGTACCCACACAAAGCACAATATGAGATGCGTAAATATTGCTTTTCAAAATTTCAGGTAGGAAGGTTGTAATTTGTTCAATACGTGCACCAGGGAAGCACCATGTCCTAGAACAAATGCCATTCACTTTGGGGAACCTCAGGTGTCTCACCTGCGAATCACCGATGATCAGAAAATTTTTATTTAAACCCTCAGTGGTCGGCTGGTTTATAGCCAAAGGACGTGGTGATTTGGTGATACTAAACTTGTCATCCACACTATTTCCATAAATTCCGTCACTTTCCAAACTATTTCTTGATGTGGTGGGATTCATCTCATTTAGAAGCATGATTCTTGATTGAGTGTTACGCCGACGCATTTCATTAGGAGTACCAAAGTTAAATGCAGAAATTCCAGTAGATTCATAACACTTGTTCACTTCAAGAAGGTCATATACCTGAGCAGTTGGTTTAGATATTGTAGGATTTGAACCTTTGTTCAGTTGAACTGATTTAGTTGGGTCACATTTCTTTTCTGTTAAGGTTTTTCCCCTTTTTCTCATATTCGGGTTGACAGTTTTAGTGCTGTTACCAATTATATCGTGATCTACAGCTCTATCCAAGTGAGCGGAAAGTAATTCAATTCTTCCATCAGGTTTGTTTTTTAAGATTGTTTTCACAGTAAAATTGCGTTCGTTTCCGTCCACAGATGTTTTTTTTTCAACATTAGTTTCTTTTACAACATTTGTTTCGACATGCTGTTTCAAGGCATTTATTGAGTTAGTGAAAGTATCAGCCAGTTTACTTATAATATTGGCTATCATTTCTGTTTGATTTATTATGAAGCCTTCCAGTTTCTTCTCCAGGCTGTCCATACGAGAGCTGAAATTCTCACAGGTACTTGATAGCATTTGTATTTCATTTATATCCCTTGGGTTATCTTTCTTTTTCGGTTTAATTTGATCACTATTGGTTTTTTCCCTCAAGGTATCAGTTAAAGATGTAAAATGACACTGCGACTGTGGGACATGGCGTCGACTCAAGTTTAGAAGGTTGTCAAGCTTTGAATTCATTTGCAAGTTGTCAATATCATCCTCAAGTCTTATACGTTCCAGGGCTTGTTGTATATGCTGGAGTTCGTTTAACGATCCAACTGCATGCGATATATTGGCAGAAGCTGGGATAACTACATTGTTAGTATGTTGTTGGAATGTGGAATCGCCACACCTGCCCGACCGAGTTGTGACATACATTGGCGTGCTATATTTCAAGTCATCACGCACACCATCAGATTCCATGGTAAGGTCAGAACAGCACAGGCTTTCACTCTTCGAGCTCACTGGAGAAACATCTGGTGGACCATCATTGTTGGCATATAAAACGGTGTCATTTAGTGCATTGTTATTTAATGCTTTATCGGAAAGAGCCTGTGTTATTTCTAGATCACAAAAATCCGGAAATGAAGTTTTATCGCGTGACATTTGGCGTCGAGTCTTATCCTGGTTGATAGTTACCATTTTACGCTTCACACCAGGTTTATGTACTTTTCTCTTTCGAGTAGTAATGTTCTTGCATTTTACAGCAGATTGATAGATTTTTCTTCGTCAGCTTCTCCTTGTACATTTTGGCTAAACGGTTTCTTTCCACAGTTAAATTAGTTTGTTTCCACCGTATACAACTTGTGCAACCTCAAATAGTAATCTTGCGCAATATCCCCTCCATACTCACTACATTTAAACAGATTCTCTCCATTGTGTAAAAGTTTATGCGACGTCTATCATTAGTCATGCTACAGCCATTCCACACTCAACTGCAAACACTCGTCACACTAAAACTGCAAGCGACTTTGGCATGCGCAACATTCAAATGGTATATTTCCACTGTGTCCAAATTCAAGTCGTGTCGAATTACAATTGACCGTAAATGACCATTCTACACTCACCACATTCTAGCTGTTTCTTTCCACTTCACACACGTTTGAGTCGTGTTAAATTACAATTGTCCGCTAAAGACTCACCACTCCCACCACATTCGACGAGGTTCTTTCCACTGGGTATTAGTTCGTGCCGTGTTTTATTACAAAAATCTGCAAAAGACTTTCCATGCTCACCACATTCAAATGGTTTCTTTCCACTGTGTCCAAGTTCGTGTGAGCCGAATGCGCCGTGGTGCTTTATATACGGAGGAGCTGTGCGGAAACGATGCACAGTGAGGGTTACGACGCCGGCCGCTACTCAGCACCGAAAAACCTCCAGGGAAACAGCAATGTTCGGGGAACTTATGTAAAAATTAACAGGTTATGGGTTTTCCAGCAAGAGAAAGAGCCTTAAAAGACCAGCATGCAGGGACTGAGAAAAGAGAGCACAAATATGACAAATTGAAACTTGTAGCTGTATTTAGCCAGGCTGCCCACCCAAACTATTCTAAGAAAATCTTATGCAACTTTGACATCCGCATTTCTTTGTAGAGCAGGGGGTGATCTTGGATGTTTCTCAGATAAACAAGGAGCACCAGTTTCAAGCTAGGATAGCGTTCATAGAAATGGTTTTCAAGCTAACTAACTCAAGTCACACTAAAGTAATAAACATCTCCTAGAACAGGTTAAATTCTTAGTATTTCAAAGCAGCCTTCATAACAGAGTAAAATCAGGATTGGTGGCCCTGAAAAGGACCATTGTTTTTAAAGATGAGGTCTTGCTTCCGTCTTCGTTTTCTGTGTGCTTAAGGGGGCTGGATTACACATCTGGCAGCTACGATGGGGCTCAGACGATGTAGTCCATCGGCTTGCTTCGTCATCTCTCGAAAGTAGTTGCTCGTGAAGACGGAGCTGCTTCGCCAGAAGGCTGTCGTTAGTATGTCTTGGACTGGAACGGAGTTGTGGAATGCCCAGGAGGTGGAGAGTGCCCTCAACTCGTGCGCTGTGACCCTGGCACTTTCAGCTGCTTGGCTTGTGTTGGAATCGTCATAGGCGGCTTGAATGTTGTATCGTATCCATTTCGCGATAGTGGCTGCGGAGGTGTCTCGTATCCATTTCGTGGGGATTGGTGGCTGCGGTTCACTTGTCGGTGTCGAGAAGGACTGATGTTGGGGCTTCGGCTTTCTTGGGTAGAAAAAGTCCGGTTCCAAATTTCTCTTCAATGGAAGAAAAGTTATGTTCTGCCTTTGCGGATGCCTTCATTGGTCGTCCGCTCTTACTGGACAAAGATGGCATTCCGGTTGTTGACCCACAATATTTGTTGGCACTGGAATGGTGATGGATTTTGTTGGTTCGCAAGATTTCTGTGTCTTGACACGGAAATCGGCTCTGGGGGTTAACGTGATGTACAGTATTGGACAGTGAAATTTAGAGAGAAATATGTTAGCTTTGCTGCTACGCTCCTTTATGGATTACTTCCTCCAGGGCGTGAATGGCTGCGACAGTTCGATTGTTTTAAGGTATTGGTTTTAGAAATGTCGAATGTGCATATTTCATGTTGCAGATTAGATAATGATAAACTGTTACGACGATTAATTACGACATTAAGTCCAATTTAGCTGTTGGACAGGACACTGTAAGTTGACGAGTCCACTTCTCGCGAACGGGTAGACACGTTCGAAATGCGTAATGACTTGCAGACTGAGTTTTAATAATTTAGTCTGGATAGGACAAGGCTGTGTGCGGTTTAAACATTTGCGTAGTAATGCACTTTTGTCCTTAGTGGGTGTAAGAAAATAGTGTTAATGGGAACTAATATTCACTGGCAAAATGTAATCTGCAAATGAAAATTCCGGAAACAGTAGGCAGGAAATTATTGACAGAACCAGCGGCGGAATCACTGATGGGGGAAGGAGGAGGCTGGGGGCAATCCCCGCCTGAAACCAACCAAAAATAAAAAGGGGTTGGGGCTTGCATATTCATTGAAGTCAAATTCACAACACGCAAGTTGATATTGGAAACTTTTTGTGCGACGTTGAATTGTCCCATGTTTTGTGACCCGATTAGCGTGAAACGTTCAGTTCCAAACTTTAACTTTGATTCCTAAGCTGACGATATATACTGAGGCAACCTCTTAATGGGAGGGGGCTCGGAATACAAGGTCGGTATTCGTTCAACCAGATCAGCTTACAGTTTCTTAATAATGTAAATCTTTAATTCAACTTCATTCAATTTATAGTTAGAACTAGCGCGGTATCTGATCGCTTGGAACCTCTAACTTTCGTTCTTGATTGATGAAAATATTCAACTCAGGAGCTTCATTTCACCGTGCGTCCCGTTAGCGAGGGGGTTGAGTGGAGAGGGGGGGGGGGGGGTTCACGTGGGGAGAATAACCATTGTAAAACCTCTACTAATCACAACTGCCAGCAACACACTGCCAGAAAATGAAACTCCAGATGTGGATTAGACTAAAGTAAAGACCGAAAAAAAGTCAAAGGATAAAAGACGCCGCGAAAAAAACGCCACGTAAATAACCGAAGGAAAATGTTTAATGTTTTTTTAATAGGTTGGGTTGGGGGGGGGGGGAGACGGGATTGAGGCTTAATGGCACGTCGACAACTAGGTCATAGTGCCAACTTCAGTCACAGTGCAGTAGTCCGGGCTGGTACTGCACCACGCATTCATTAGAGATACTAATCAAACGTAGGTTAGGTAAGAAATTTCACTAGGAAACGGTGTTTTCTTTCGGCTGTTTACCTCGGATTGTTTCCCTTCGGCTATTTCCTGCGGATATCTCCGACGTTTTTTTTTTTTTTATTTCGCAGTATTTCGTCCACTGTCTGTCTACTGTCCATTCCTTTTTCCTTAGACTTTCGTTCTGCGGAAATATTTCTCTTTTGTTTTTTGTTTGTTTTTTTTTCTTTCTTTGGCTGTTTTTCTAGATTTCTTTTCCCTATAGACTTTCCACGGCTTTTTTATTCCTCGATTCAACGTTTCTTGAATGCATTTCTTTAAAATAAAACCGTAAAATCGACTTTAAAATAAAATCAATTTTAAAACTGTAGCTTTATTTATATTTTTAACTAAATGGAGTAATACTTTTAAAGTCAATTGAATACTTTACAGATAGGTTTTGTCACACATAATGCTACTTTTTTCCTGAGGCTGTAAACAAGCCACCACATTTCCGTGGCCTATCCAGATTCCATAAATAGAGATTTGCAGTTTGTGTGATTAACTGACTTCATTCTGTGTTCAACAAATTTAATTTTTTTTTCAGTTGCAATAACATACACAGTATTGTATTTATTTTGCGGTTATTAATATTCGTTTATTGAATTTAACAACTTCGTAATATTTAAGAAATTCCCATTACCAGGCATGATTAAACGATGTAGACTTGTAGTTGCCCCTTTTCAACTGTCTAAATTTCATTGTCCAATACTGTACGTATTGTCCGGAGCAAGGACGCAGAATGCGGGGTCCGCTGAGAGGGCTTGGATTTCGCCGCATCTTAGGCTAGAGGCAAGGGTGATAGGGAAAACCGTTTTCCTGGTTAAGACGATGGACAGGGCCCATTTTGGAAATTGCTTTTGACCCGTCTGCCTTTCAATGTCGAATGACCTGATTAAGGATGAGATTCTGTAGTCTACCAGGAGATGGGTTCTACCTGCCGCCTTGAATACCGTGTTGATTGCAGATCAGTAGACTAGTATGGTGGATCCTTTGAGGCCTTCCTTAAAGGTGATGTTTAAGAATTCAAGAAAGTCGGCTATAGGGTGATTGATTGGATTGATTTTCCCTCTTGTAAAGTTGCCATCTCTTGCTTGCTGACTTGACCGTAATTACCTAATGACTATAATTAGGGCTAATTACGTCGTTCTATTCGAACGCTTCAAAGCTACATTTGCCAAGTGTGGTATGCGGTCCTTTAGCTACAATTTCCATGTGCGAGACACGTGCGTTCCTTTTACCGAAAGTGTTTCCATATTTTGTAGCGAGAACTAGCCCTTATAATGAAGATGGTTTGGTGCGAAAAGGAGGTCTTTCCCAACAAGAACGCAACAAGGACAGAACTCTATGCACGAACTGTCTTGTTGGACAATTTCTCGATTCATGTGCGGATTGTTAAATGTTTATTTTTGTAAATTGCGTTATGTCTAAGGAAGAAGTAAAGAAGTTTGAATTTAACAAGTCTGCAGTGAACCCTTGAAATTACATTGGTGGCAGCGGTGTAGCCGTACTTTCACGTCGAGGAAGCAGCTGGAGTTCATGTCGATTTGTTCGAGTTTCAACAGTCAGGGTGCTGCCTTTGTGTCTACATTGGCAGTGGTGAAGCAAATTGCGTCTGCATCAAGTGTAAAGTAAATACATTGGTGGCAGTGGTCAAGCCGGACTTACACGTCGAAGAAACCAGCAGTTTTGGCTTACATCCGGACTTTCACGTTAAAGGGACACAGCTGCATCGAAAGTCGGCGGTCAAGTCAACTTAGATGGTAGTGGTGAGCTTCTCCAACTCAGTGGGTTCACTTTCCGTGGCAGAATTTCGACTTTGGCTGCAACCAGCGTGGGAGGAAGATTAAAGGGGCTTCCTGCTGTTCAAGAAAGACGAGTCAAGAGACGGAAAAGCTGAGCTGGCAGACAAGATTGCGACTGGACGAGGGACGGAGAACATTCCTATCAGCGAGAGTGGGCGGTAATGCTGCACTTCGTCGTGTGAGAAGGAATATTTCGGCGAATTCCGGTAATGGAAGAAGCGAAATAGAGTTTGAAGTCATCGTCAGTGCAAGCCTGGGTTCGTCAGTTTGGATGTAGAAGTCGTCTTGGCAGCGTCTCCACAACGCGGCAACAGGTGAGCTGTGGCAAACTTTTTTTACACCTTGGTATTAGGGCGTTTGGGAAAAAAGTGTTGTTTAAAGCTTGCGGTAACTGTTGTGCGTGTTGGTGCTATTTTTTGATTGTTGGTTGCTTAGGTAATTCAGTAATTTTACAATGGAGTTGCTTAGTGATAAAACGGTGGTTGAATTGAAAGCTGTGTGCGAGGAATTAGGGTTGCATGCACCTAAAAGAAAAAGTGAAATTCTGGCTATGTTTAAAGGTGGGTTGGAGGGAGGAACTTTGTTGGCTGATGATCTCGCAGAAGCAGTTAAAACTGTAGAGGGGGCTAAAAGGGTAATAAATGAAGAAAAGGAGAGGGAGTTACAAGAAAAACAATAAATGAAAGAGCGGGAGTTAAGAGAGGCTGAATTAGAGAGGGAAAGGTTAAGTGTAAGAAAAGAAGAATTAAAAAGGGAGGAGGCTTCAAGAGAGAGGGAGGACGAATTAGCAAGGGAAAAATTAGCAAGGGAAATAGAATTAAGAGAGAGGGAGGACGAATTAGCAAGGGAAAAATTAGCAAGGGAAAAAGAATTGAGAGAGAGGGAGGACGAATCAGCAAGGGAAAAATCAGCAAGGGACAAAGAATTAAAGGAAAGGGAGGAAGAATTTGAGAGGGAGAAATTGCCTAGGCTAGACGAAATTGAAAGAAAAAAATTTGCAAGGGAGGCAGAGCTAGAACGGGAGAAGTGGGAACGAGAAGATAGATTAACGAGAGAGAAACAGGAGCATGAGCTGCGTATTAGCGAAAATGCTAGGCAGCATAATGATGAAATGCAGGCAAGAGAGTTGTCCTTAAGCAAGAACAATTAAAGGTAAAAACAGAGTCTGTACAACAAGAAAAACGTTACGACATGTCGAAGTTATGCCAACCCTTCAGGGAGAAGGAAGACAACATATTAGTTTTCTTGTCTGATTTTACTAGAATTTGTGATAGGATGGGCTTTAACAAAAAAGAGTGGCCTTTCAGATTGTTATCTTTGTTAACAGGGAAAGCGCGGGAAACACTCATGCGTCTTTCTGATGGTGACTTTGCAAAGTTTGATCTGTGTGTTAAAGCTCTTAAAGTAAGATTTAATGTTACAGAGCAGTGTTTACATAACCAGTTTAGGTGAGCAAAAAAAAACTGATAAACAAACGTACTTAGATTTTGCTCACACTTTGACAACACTGGGTACTGAATGGGTTAAGGAACTTGATTGCGGGGATTCTTTCCAAAAATTGTTCCAGCAGGTATTAATAGAGGATTTGTTGAATAAGGTACCAAGTCCGATAAGGGTATGGCTTATTGATAAGGGTAAACAAGTGTCTGTTTTGAACTTAGCTTCGCTTGCAGACGATTACTGCGCTAATCGCCAAGAAGCAGTTCTAAGACAGGGGAGTGGTTCTGACAATGGAAATGGCGGACCACAGGGCGGAAATAATTACCGTGGAGGAGGTAAGAATGGTAATGGTTATGGCAGGTATCGGAATGGTAATGGTTATCAAGGTAGTCAAGGTAACAGAAACAATGGAGGCAACCAAGGGAATGGTACTAGTAACTATGAGAACAGTAACAATGGTAATGATAACAATAGCAATAGTGGTACTAGAAATGGTTCAGGTAATAATGGTACGAGCAACGGTACTACAGCTACGGCTTACAATGCACAAGCAAGGCCGCAAGCTAACGACAATACTCAGTCTGGTAGGAGAGCGCCTTTAAAGGCGGACGAGCCATGTAAGTGCTACATTTGTAGCTCGAGCTCGCATTTGAAAAGGGATTGTCCCAACAATGGTACCAAAGCCTCAGTGGGAAATGTATGTACTCAATTGCCTATTGTACATAATGGAAAGGAGGTTAGCTCTTTTAAAGGTAAAAGTGGTACACACTCAGTGGAAAGCCAGTTATGTAAGAAATGTACAATTAATGGAAAGCCTGGTAGTTATTTGCTGGATACAGGTGCATTTATGGATGTGGTTTCAAGTAAAATAGTAGAGCCTAGTTCGTTCACTGGGAAAAGAGTTGTTTTGTCGTCAGTTGTAAGTCAAAACGTGACAGACTTTCCTGTAGCAAAGGTAAAATTGGCAACAGAAGATGGCTACATTATGCTGGAATGCGGCGTGTCGCCATTTTTAAGGACGAAGCGTACGACTTTCTGCTTAGCCAAAATTGAAACAAAGGTAAACAAAACACGGACTGCGATAGCTAGGTCGAAAACAGGTATCAATGGAAAGAAAAGTAACGAAAAGCAGGCGGCAGATCAATTATTGATGGTGATGTATTGGATGGTCTTTTTAAAGTTGAAGATGAGGAAACGGGGAAAAGTGTTGGAAATGTTGCAAGTGAAAATAAGGTAATTGCTGAAATTAGTGTCAAGGTCGAAGACCTTGCACAAAATGATACAGTTGTCCAGTCACAACACGTTTTAGTCAATAAACAAGCTAGTGTTGTGGCAGACTCTGTAAGGAGTACGGAAGTTAGTAAAAAGGTTGTAAGGAATGGAAATGGAGGTTTGTTGACAGCAGGAATTCAAGACTTGTTAGCTGTTAAAGCTGAAGTTTTAAAGCAAGGGCAGGTGCTTGATCCTGGGTTGGAGGGATGTCAAGTGGCAGCTGACATTGAAGGTACATCTTTTTTTTTTTGGAAGGATGATGACTTACGTAGGAAATGGGCGGCAGTAAATGGCACCAAAATGTGTGACCAGGTAGTGGTACCTAAAATGCTTACGGAGCAACTGGTAAGGAGGGCACATGTTAATGCCTATGTTGGGCACATGGCCACGGAAACGAACATTGCCAGGTTGCAAGACGTAGTGCATGGGCCAAGAATGTGTGCACAATGTAAAAATTGGATAGAGTGATGTGAAATCTGTAAGAAATATAGAAAAGGTGTGAGGAAGGGAGAGGACGAACTGATTTTAGTTCCGGTGGTGGCAGAGCCTTTCAGTAAGGTGGAAGTGGATTTAGTAAAGCCTTTCAAAGTGACGTCTGACGGAAATTCGCATGTCTTAAGGGTTTGTGATAGGGCGACTAGGTATCCTGAAGCAAGGGCTGTAAGGGGGGCTAACTCACACACGGTAGTAAATGAAAGCTTGGCGATTTGTTCAAAGGTTGGGTTCTCGGTGGGACTCCAATCGAATGTTGGAAAACCGTTTGTTTCTGAACGGGCAGCTTGTTTCTTAAAGGAGTGTGAAATCGGCCTTGTAACTAGTATGCCTTATCATTCACAGTCTCAGGCTGTAGAAAGGTTGCACAGAACGAGGGTAGACTGTTGCAGGGCTTTGGATATGGTGCCTAGTTGTAGTGAAAGTGGAAACAAAATCTGCTTTATTGGTTATAAACACGAAAAAAAAAGTCAAGTCTAGGTTAGGATTGACTGGTGATGGCTTGCACATGTTAAACAACTATGCAAAGTTGGTATTGCCTTTACCTGTCAATGTGAACAACGGGGCACCAGACAAAGTGGGAGGGGGCAGTAGTAGCGGGAAAGCTTTTCACAAGCTGCAGTGTGTGCTTGCTTCTCCCAAAGTGTTGTTGAATTCTGTGTCTGACGAAGTTTTCTTGTTGTTGTTAACATGCAAGGTTTACAGTGTTATTGTTAGCATTGTTTGGATATGTGTTGCATGTTTACTTTTTTGCTGGGGAAAGGGGGACAAACGCCCTGATGCTGAGTGTAGGGGGGTTTGCCATGGCAAAAATGTGTTTTCTCCAGTGGTGAACAGTACTTTTGAGTTGGATCCAGGGAGGTGGATTGTTGTGTGTGGTATTTTGTGGTATGGTGTGTTTAGGGTGGCAAGAGAAGTGATGGAGCGAAAAGAAAGTTTTTTTGAAGGCTTTCTTGTGGTGTGTTGTAAGCATAAGTAGATGGATTGCTCGTTAAAGGGAGAGTTTCCTGAGTGCTGCAGAGTGTATAATTGGTGTGTCGTATTTGGTGTGTCAGAGGGGCCGGTTGGTATTGAGATGGTCCTGTTGCCGTGTTGTGGATGTGGAGTGGTGTTGTGGAGTGCAGTGGTGTGTAGCAATGTGCAGAAGAGTGCAGTGGTGTGCAGCAGTATGCAGAGGTGGCAGTGTGCAAAATGTGTTGTGCAGTGTTGGTGTGTTGTGCAGTGCAGCCAAAGTGCGGTGATGTGTTTGTGCTCAGAGGGTTGGAGATTGTTCTTTGTCTTCTGTACAGCGTTCCTGGTGATATGCATCACTAGTGGCCTGCACTTACCGTGATTTGTTGTGGACGAATCACAGCGTTGGGTTGGAGGTGTAAAGTTGCCATCTCTTGCTTGCTGACTTGACCGTAATTACCTAATGACTATAATTAGGACTAATTACGTCGTTCTATTCGAACGCTTCAAAGATACATTTGCCAAGTGTGGTATGCGGGCCTTTAGCTACAATTTCCACGTGCGAGACACGTGCGTTCCTTTTACCGAAAGTGTTTCCATATTTTGTAGCGAGAACTAGCCCTTATAATGAAGATGGTTTGGCGCGAAAAGGAGGTCTTTCCCAACAAGAACGCAACAAGGACAGAACTCTATGCACGAACTGTCTTGTTGGACAATTTCTTGATTCATGTGCGGATTGTTAAATGTTTATTTTTGTAAATTGCGTTATGTCTAAGGAAGAAGAAAAGAAGTTTGAATTTAACAAGTCTGCAGTGAACCCTTGAAATTACACTCTGTTACACCAATGAAACCAGTTCTTCAATGACTGTCGTAGATCCTGTTGGATGAGGGTCTGTTTGAGGCTGATGCATTTCTGGTGGCTTCTTCTTCATGAATTCCTGCCTTTTTGAGGAGACTGGTGATAGTAGCCATATGTGAAGCTGTAGTGTTTTTAGGTTTTGGTGTGCTCTTGTGTTTTGCTGTTGTGTTAGAAGGTCCGGAATGAGAGGGAGTCTTCTTGGGTCGTCCACTGAGCTGCTGGCCAGAATGACGCGATCAGTAGGAATACGCTGTAAGTGAGACTTATTTTTTGTACAACCTTGGGTAGGAGTTTGAACGGTGAGAATAGGTAAGCATACAGATCATCCCAGTTGAATGTTAGGGCATCGATGGCTATTGCTTTTGAGTCCTGGACTGGGCTGATGAAAAGGGGAAGTCTGGCATTGTGCCTCGCTGCAAATAGGTCTATCATGGGTATTCCCCAGATGTTGAAGAGTGATTCGCAAATGGATTTCTTTAGTGCCCACTCCCCTGATGGAGGGTTCTTGCGGGAAAGTGAGTCTGCAATCACATTCCTGTTTCCTGGGATGTGTAGCAGGAGGATCATTGTTCCTAGTTGTATGCAAAGGTTGAAGATTTGTGAAGTGATGTTGTGGAGGTTGCGGGACTTAGTTCCTCCTCCGTTCCTTACGTAAGCTAGAGCTGTTGTGTTGTCGGCTTGGACTTGGATGGTTTTCCCTTGGATCGTGGTGCGGAAGTGCCAGAGTGCTTGAAGTATGGCTTTCATTTCCAGAATGTTGATGTGATCCGTGTTCGGTTCCCAGATCCCAGCTGTTTCCATGTGGCCTATGTGGGCTCCCCAGCCGTGTAATGAAGCGTCGGTCAGGAGTATCTGGGTACAGTTGGTGGAGAGGTACTGTTTCCAGGAGATTGTGGATGTCTGACCACCATAGGATGGGCTCCCAGGGAAAGTCCTTGGGTGTGATTTGCCTTTGGTAAGGACAAGGGTTTGGTCCCCAGATGTCTATTCTGTAGTGGTGGAATGGGCATGTCATCCATCGGCCACGTGGTATAGATTTGCAATTGAATCCATTTTTCCAATTAGGGAGTTCAATTCAGTCATGGAGTGGTCTTTTTTCAGGTGAAATTTGTGGACGTGTTTGACGATGTCTTCTATTCTCACCAGTGAGGGTCAAATGTTGGGTTTGGAGAGGTCGAAATCTGCTTCCAGAAAGGTGAATTGTTGGCTTGGGTGAGTCTGGATTTTGCTTGGTTGATGCCGAACCCCAATTCGTCCAGAAGACTGATGGTGCGGTCTCTGTGTGACAGGAGGGTCTTTGGTTGTTGATGGCTCAGGACCCAGTCGTCCAGGTATGCTCCTGCGTTGATGTCTACTTGATGAAGGAAGGCCAAAATTGGTTTTAACTCCATTGTGAATATCATTGGGGCGGCGTTTAGTCCAAATGGGAGGAATCTGAATTGGTAGACCTTTCCTTTGTGCAGGAACCAGAAAAGATGTTGTGCTGATTCGTGCAGTGGAATATGCAGATAGGGATCTTCTAAGTCGAAGTGTTGGTTCTCCATGTATTTGTTCAAGGGCTTTAGGTTGAATGTCATTCGTTCCCCTCCGGATTTCTTCCGTCTGAGGAAAATGGAGCCGTAAAATCTTGGAGTGAAGGGTGGGTGGCATCTTGTGATTGCTCTTTTTTTTAGAAGTGTTTGAATTTCGATTTCCAATTGTGGAGTGGTGGTGGAGGAGTGGTTCCATGGTGGTGTTTTGGCCAGGGATGGTTTTGAGTTGCAAAAGGTTGGTAAGAATCCGTTTTGGATGATGGAAAGGATTTGATGGATGTTGGTGACCTTTTTCCATGCGGGGAGGAAGTGTTGTAGTCTTGCCCCCACTGGATGTTTGAAAAGTTTGGCGTCACTTTCTTGATTTGTGCTTTGGGGATGAGAAGTGGTTTCTCTTCGTTTTGGAGCTGTTGTTGTTTTGCTTCTTTCCTACTGACCCTTTTGATGAGTTGTTGGACCGGTAGGATTGGTGTGATCGAAAGGATTGGTTTGAATTCCGAAAGGACTAGTTTTGGTTTGTGTTGTCGGAAGAAGGAGAGTGGTTCTTGGGCCAGGTTAAGTAGTTATTACCTTGGTTCAGTTTGTTTCCACTTGGGTGTTTGCTGCGGCTTATCTGTTTGAAGGGTTTAGGCTTCTTTGAGATGTCCAAATGGGGTGCCAGTGTCGGGAGCTTGTCTCGTGTAAGGGAAGGTTTCTGAGTTTGTATTTGGTAGATTCATTTATGTTGGAGTTGGTGGCAAGGGCTGTGTCTCTTAATGGGAGCATGCTGTTGAAGAGGGCTCTAGTTAGCCAGTTCAGGGCATGGTAGGTTGCGAACACAGTCTTCTGGAAGAGTTGAGGTAAAAGGTTTGCCATCTCGGGGTAAGTCGGGTTGGAAGACACAGGGCGTTAATTACTGTGTAGAGGACATCAGCTTGTGAGATTGCTCTGAGGCCCAATCTTGTGCACTTGTCGGTGTAGAGAAGGACTGATGTTGGGACTTCAGCTTTCTCGGGTAGAAAAAGTCTGGTTCAAAAATCAATGGTTAACTTCCACCGTTAGGAATTCAGATTCCGGGTAGTTATCAAAAGTTTCGAAAGCTGTTGCGCCCTCACCAGTTGGGAGGAAGAATGAAAATTTTCTGCCCGGTCTTGGTGGTGGTAGTTCTTTGTCTAGTTCAAGAGGATCTCCTCTTCCCAATAGAGTGCCGCCATTGCGTAGAAGGCATGTGAGAAGTGTGGTACACTGGCCTAGTAGGGGATGTTTTCTCACATTCTTGTCCCTATGGGCGAAGCCGAATCTGGTTGTAAGTTCTCTGTTAATTGCCTGGACATCAGTAAGTTTGGATGGCTTGTATAGAAAACAGTTGGGAATGATGTTCTCTGCTGCTTTCAGGAGTTCAGAAAGTGGGATGTTGGCTGAATCGTCCGGGATTGGATCGGGAAAGCGAATGTAGCTATTGAGGCTTGGTCCTGGCGGATTCGCATTCATTGCTTGAAGGGGTGTCGAAAATGCATTCGCATTCATATTCACATTTTCATTCGCATTCCCATTTGTCTTCGCATTCCGTTTGTCTTCGCATTCGCATTCGTGCTTGTATTCGCATTCGTGTTCGCATTCGCATTCGTGTTGCTGTTCATCAAAGCATTTGTGTTTGTGTTGGATTTTATTTTGTGTTGTAATTTTGTTTAGGAGTGATGCAGAATCAACAGTTGATTCTAGTCATTCTTGTCCAGGATTGGGTCGCTTGTCAAGGATGGAAGTCGGTTCGAATGCTAGGGTTTCCTCGACTTGCTGCTGGAAGAGGAAGTGGAATGTACCCAATCGGCCGTTCTCTTGACTCATGTGGAATCGGAAACGGAAGGAGGTGGCATGTTGAACCGGAAGCCAAAGGTTGCGACTGCACGGTCGGCCAGACAACGTACTTCAGAATGTGTGACTGATGGCATTCGAGATGAATGTGATGTTAAGTCGAGTGGCGCAGTTGGCGAACCCGATGTGAGTTGTTTGCGCATTTTTTTGAGACATTTATACGTTTCCCGGGCCTCATGGAAGTCATTTTCGAGGGTTGAAAGGTGCATGCTCGAAGCGGGAAAGTGTTGACCTGTTTGGAGTGGTGAATCTTCAGTAGAAGTCGAAAGATGAATGGAAGACATCGTGGTGCCGGATGCCTTCTTTTTCTTACAGGTAGAGGCGTCAGCGTTCACGCTTGCCGTAGCGTTCACAGAGTTTGTGTCAGCCATAGCATTCGCATTCGCTATTGAATTCGTATTCACTTTCGTATTCGCTTGCACAATTCCATTCGCATCTGGGATCGGTAGTAGGACCGCAGAAACGATGGCATCAGGGTCGGCAGTGGGCACCGTCGGGGGACGGGAAGAACTCTCCGTAACCTCAGCGGGCAATGGGCTTGACATCCTTCTTCTTCCAGGTAAGATCGACGAGCTTCAGGCAAATGACAGGAAATAGACGAGTGTGGACACGCCCTGGAGGAAAAATGATGGGGAACGAATGCGCCGTGGTGCTTTAGATGCGGAGGAGCTGTGCGGAAACGATGCACAGTGAGGGTTACGACGCCGGCCGCTACTCAGCACCGAAAAACCTCCAGGGAAACAGCAATGTTCGGAGAACTTATGTAAAGATTAACAGGTTATGGGTTTTCCAGCAAGAGAAAGAGCCTTAAAAGACCAGCATGCAGGGACTGAGAAAAGAGAGCACAAATATGACAAATTGAAACTTGTAGCTGTATTTAGCCAGGCTGCCCACCCAAACTATTTTAAGAAAATCTTATGCAACTTTGACATCCGCATTTCTTTGTAGAGCAGGGGGTGATCTTGGATGTTTCTCAGATAAACAAGGAGCACCAGTTTCAAGCTAGGATAGCGTTCATAGAAATGGTTTTCAAGCTAACTAACTCAAGTCACACTAAAGTAATAAACATCTCCTAGAACAGGTTAAATTCCTAGTATTTCAAAGCAGCCTTCACAACAGAGTAAAATAGTATGTTGTGAGCTAGTTTTGTCCATCCGTCAGCTGAGTTCGAGCCACCATTGCAAGCCAAGCCGAGTGAGGATTTGGAGTCAGGGGACTGTGAGCCAGTTGCCGGGGCAACGTAGCTTCAGCTGTTTGCATCAGCGATAGTTTGTGCATCAGGACACAAAACGTTTTAGTGATTGAGTTGACTTAAATTAGATACTAGAAAGACAATAACATTGAGATAATAGCACTCTTATAGAAATTAGCTTAGGCTAGGATCTATTATTGTCAGAGTACATGAACACGATCTCTCCTTTCCTTTCCCGTTCTCTGTAATTTTATTTCAGCACCTGAAGTAATGCAATAATATTTTGCTCGTATCAATTTCAATACTCTCATTTAAATTATAAACTTAAATTGAGCCAAGTGGAACAAAATTTACAAAGAATTAAACGAGTTCAGTAATCAATCCTTGTTACAATCCTTGTTGGTGCCAAGTGTATTTTGTTTCCATCCTAGGAAATTTGAGTTTGATTTAGTGGATTTAACCTATGTAAACCCAAAACAACTTTTACATGGGCTCATTATCCACACCTGGATACTTTATGCCTGCAAATTCTGCCTTAATTATGTAAATGGTATAAAATTGAAATGAGGTGGAAATATACATGTGAGGTTCTGGAGATTTACAAATAAGCTAAATGAAAGTCGAGGTTATGAGATAAAAACATTTTGCCGGCCCCCAGCCAGGCCGGCTAAAAATGGTTTCTTTTGCTAAAAAAAGTACTATACCTGTCAATTTTAGCATTATTGTCCCAATGATGCTGTTGGATGCTTGAGACTTGAATAGCCACCTCAGTGACCCAACCGCGCATGCACGATCCTCCCTATAAGAATGGCGGCTACGCGAGGCTCATCATCTCTTTGTCTCTCAATAGTGCCAAAAGGTGACTTGAGAGGGGAGGCTGGGGCCAAAGGTATAGTACTTTTTTCAGCAACAGAACCCATTTTTAGCCGGCCTGGTTGGGGGGGGGGGGCGGCAAAATGTTCTTTCTTTGTGCTGTAAAAGTACTAAACCTGTCAGTTTTAGCCTTGATAGGCCGACCTCGTCAAATTAGGTGGCAGGCACCTTTTGAGCGAGTTCCCAGAGGTTCTGAGGTGGTTTGTCACCCGTATGGTTCTCAGGGTGGGTAAGAGTTGTTAGGTACCGCTGAGAGGTGGAGCCTTGGTGACGGGTTCTACACCCCCCCCTTTTTTGTTATTATTATTTATTTTTTTTACATTAAGGGGAAAGAAGAAGGGGGTGACAGTTACCTTGGCGTGTTAAATTGATCTCCAGGCTTCTGCGATGACGAGAGGTTGCTGGAGTGTTTTCGTGATGGTCGGATGGAGGAGATCCAGGGTTGTAAATTGTTGGGTGGATTTTGAACTTAAGGCAAGTTGGAAGGAATTCGTGTCTGAAAGTCTGAGAAACACATCACTTTTATTTTTTTTTTTACTTTTTTTCCTTGTTGTTTTTTTTTTTGTTGAGGTTAGCCAGCCGTTAGTTTCTGTTTTCCACTTTAAAGTCTCCGGTCGTGGATGGGTGAGGGGGCATTAAAGGGGAGTTCAGGTAAGAGGTTAATTTTGTACGTTTTCGTCTTCTCTGTCAATGTCCTTTTGTTTTTTGTTTTTTGCTAAGGCCAAATGTGAATGGAAGGCGTAGAGGTTTTCTTTCCCTTTCCTTTCGGCCGGCTAGTGACCCTGTTTATTGGTTTGAGGGAGGACGTTGAGAGCGTAGACCCATACAATAATGTCTGGCTTTTGACCTGCATGGGACGCATGGAATGTCGGAGGTTGGGGCTTTGGAAAGCTCAATCATGTCAGGGTGAAAAGGCCTTGAATGAGCGGAGATGTCAATTTGCCAAATGGAAAATGTTTGAAGATTGTGGGAAGATGAAGTTGATGCGATGGCATTCCAAGCTTCTGTGATGTGAGACTGGTGTAAATGGAGTAGGGCATCAGAGCTGTGTTGAATGGGAGATGAGTCTGGAGTAACAGGATTCGAGTCGAAGACTTCTAGTGGGCGTGATGGGAACGTTGGCTTCAACCAGGGATCGGGCGGTTTTTCTTGTAGAGCAGGGTGAAGGATACGGCTTGGGCGGTTGTAAGAAGGGCGCGTCTTATGTCAGCAGTCGAGTGGACGTAGCAGCCAGGGAGCCAAGGATGTCGGTGGGTTTAGACCGGTGTGCGGTGGAGGCGGGATTGGTTTGTCGAGAATTGCTTTCGAGAGGATGTTGTCCGTAATTTCTTTAAATTGGGCTGCGTTAGCCGCTTTGAGTTTTTCCACTTCATTTTTAGGGGAAGAAATGGAGTAGTGTTGACAAACAGAACGTCTTGTAGATGCAGAAAATAGGGCTTCTTTCGCACAATTCATTTTGAACTGTTCACGAGCGTGAATGTTCTGGCATAGCTTGTGTTTTAAGGTGAGGAAAATGTTTTCGTGATTTACTTCTACGATTTCCTTGTTATCGAGTCCATATAGGGGTGTTAAGTCAGGTTGTACAGGGTTATTACTTGAACATGCGGTGACGGTGATTCGGCATCGGTGAAGTTAGTTGTTGAATCCAACCGGAGGGTGGGTGATTCAACCCCTGAATTTCCCTGTCGAGGAGAGATGGGAGTGGCTGGCATTTCGCAGACCTGGGCTGATGGAATGTTAGTAGGAGGAGCCATGTCAGTAGTGGGAGACGGTGGGGCTTCTTCCATGATAGTAGGTTCCGTCTGAAGGTTGTGCTGGATTGGTGTCTGTGCAGCTGAGTTGGTCAAGGTAGAAAGAATGGTGGTAACACGGTTCGGTGTGTCAGTGGCTGCCGATGACTTTACCCAGGATTGTTGGGAGAGGGGTGTATTGGCACCAGAGTGAGAATGCATTTTCCCAGGCGTTGGTGGGACTGCAACCGTCATGGAAGCTGGAGAGGATGATGAAGAGAGAGATTCATGTTGGAGTTTACGGATCGTTTCCTTGTGGTTGATTGCCTGGCGTTTTCGGGTGGCTGACAGAAGTTGTCTGGAGGCGATTTCACGCCATTGTTTGTGTGTGATGGTGACACATATAGGGAAGGGATTTACGTAGTAATCACAGGTCCTGTGATACTGGCAAACTTGTTTGTGGGGGTCAATCTGGCAGAGGTTCAAAAGACCCGCACAATGGCAACTTCCAGGATCGTCGATGGTTGGGACTCGCCCAAAATAAATATCTACTTCATCTTCTAGAATCTTGGGCATTTTAGTCTTGACCATTATGAGGGCAGGAAACACAGTGGCGAAGGCAGAAAAGACACGGTGACGTGGGGTGTTATGTAGACCAAAGCGTGGCAACAAAGGGACACATGAACGTGAAGCGGTAAAACAGCTGGAAGGGAACGGCAGAAGCCGAAACCGAATGGAGTAGCAGCGCCCCTGGTGACGTGAAATGCTACCACGACGGAGCTGAAGGGAACCATTGCAGGATGGATGGCGTGCGAAGAGGTGACAGCGGCTGAAAGGTGAGGCTGTGCGG
This sequence comes from Lithobius niger, assembly GCA_023313725.1. Lineage (NCBI taxonomy): Eukaryota > Metazoa > Arthropoda > Chilopoda > Lithobiomorpha > Lithobiidae > Lithobius > Lithobius niger. The sequence goes on along the minus strand of JAHWFP010160086.1, from coordinate 20,889 downwards.
GACCCATGAATGCGTTTAGAGAAAGCGGCAGTTGTAAAGTAGCCGTCCACGTAAAGAGGCGAGGGCGGGTGAAAGGATATCGTGCCCGGGCCATTCGGTCGAACGAGTGTTGATTATGTGAGCTATGTTATATTGTTTTTTTTTATTTCAGATGAAGGGAGCAGCGATGGAGTGTGGATAGGTCCCGTGGGGACGACGGAGGTCCAGGCTAACCGAAAGACAGTAGGCGGACTGAAGGGTCCTGACGAGAAGTCGGAAAGGAACGGGAGTCCCGGCAGGGAGTGGAAGCAGACGAAGGACAGCAAAAAGGGGACGTAATGAGGGTTCGGCCTGATATAGGGAGGATATGTCGACTCTAGCCCGCAAATGATCCGTAACGAAGGGCCACGTGTGTTGGGTGAAAGTCCGACGAAGCTACTTAGTAGTGAAGGAGGCAGAACACGAGGCGAAGGAGATGTAGCGCTGGTGTGAAGACGTCGTGGAACGGGTGCCTTGGGAAGAATGACCAGGAATCCAGAGGGTTGGACGAAAGGCATCATGCTTGAGGGGCAATCAGGGGGTCAGAAGGCGCCGCTCCTTTAACTGGAAGGAAGGATAGAACCATGAAATCCCAGCTTTGGCAAGGTTGGCAGTGCAACTGAAGGGCGACTGAAAGGCAGGTGAGAAGGAAAGCAGGTTCGGGAGGTGGGGCGATCCCGGAACCACGGGACGAGGACCACGTTGACCCCAGAAACTGCGGAAGGCTGGTGAGGTTCGTAATGCGACAGAAGGGCAAGTGAAGCATGGGGCTTCTAGGGAGAACGTGGAGAAAAATTCGCCGGTTTCAGCTGTTTCAGAGAAGACGACTGAAGACGAAGTTGGCAGAAGGAGCTGCAATGTATGGTGAACGAAGGCCGGAGATAGAATGACGGTAGCTGGTGCTGAGGTCGGGCGGTGCCGGGAGCTTGGAATGGAAGTTAAGACAATCCCGGAACGAAGGACAGGTGTCCCGAAGGAAGGGAACTGAAGGAAGAGATGAAACGGCAGTGGGAGCGAGGGAAGGTAGCCATGACGTTTCCGGAATAAAGGAAGGGGCAACCTGCTAGGGCGACCGAGAGAGAGTTGAAGTAAGAGGCCGTTCCAGAAAGGGGAGATACAGGAGATAACAAATAAATTAGGCTACACCAAACAAGAGATACATGAGGTGATGAGATATATAATAATTTAAGATAAACTTGATACATGGGGTGCAAGATAAGTGGGATACACAATATACGGATAAATGTGAAAATAACTAACGAATGGCAGTTTTCATTAATTTTTTTAACTTTTAATTAAGGTTTTGAACTTTAATTTTTAATTATTCAAATTATGGGCTACTATTTAAATTTAAAATTAAAATTACGAATTTTAAATTGAAAATATTGAATTTAAAAATAAAAATTTGAATTTTAAACTGAAAATTTTAAAAGTAGTAACCTATAAATAAAAAAATATTTAAATTAAAAAATATCCTGTAAATAAACGTAAAAAATTTACAATTACAGCTGAAAACTGTAATTCGTTAGTTGTTTCCTAGTTTGTCCCACATTTTGTGATCCCACTTATCTTGTGCCCCATGTATCATGTTTTATTTCAACTCTTGTATATCTCATTCACCTCATAAGTATCTCTTGTCTGGCGTATCCAATGTAAATAAATTGTAGATACTAAATATAAAAATAATTTATTTTTAGTATTTACAGTTTATTTTCAGTTCCTTATTTTAACCTTTTAAACTCACATTTTAATAGTTTAATTTTTATTACAATCTTCAATTCTTCATTTTTTTTTTTTTTTTAATATTTAGTTTTTCATCAACAGGGTTAGGTCCTGTGGATACTAGACTCTGGCGTAGCAAAGAAAATTGTCGGAGGTGGGCGAACAAAGCCAAAGGGACTCCACAACTGAAGCTCCCCTCCCCTGCACCAGTAACATAATTTCGATACATGAGATAGGAGATAAAAGAACAGAGATAAATAAAATAGTAAATTATTGTATATCCATTCACTAAATTTTATTTAAATTGTTTTTATGCTTACTTGTCTTATTTGGGAAAAGGTTTATTTGTAGGATATTTATTTAAACCAAACACTGGAATTTGTTGCTACGTAGTTCAAAGTATGCCTAAACCATTACAGTGAAATAAAAGTCAGAAAATACGACTGTATGAGTTGCTCATACGCTAAATTGGAACTCTTAAAATCAATCAATTATTTAAAATTTTTTTTTAACACTGCGCTAACTGAAAGTTAAGGATTTTAAAGTGTATTAAATCATTAAATGCCTGCATGGGACTAAAAATAAGTATAGCAAGGTTGCTTTTCCTCAAGATTTGTAAGTTTTTGTTCAGTTTGGTGTAGACAGTAATTCTCAGTATTTGGATGGTATTATTTTTTATAAGTAATACAAAAAGTCCCAATCTTAAAATTGTGTTAAAATTACGCACGGGACACGAAAGATATGCATGCAAGAAAACAATCCAAACTTTTTACGTAAAATATGTGAGCTGTAGGCAGGACTAAAAAAACAGCAACTTAAACTAACACCCTCAACAACAAGAGCGGGTCTGAAAGATGTGTGGGGTATTTCCAACCAGATTAGAAATATTTGTCACTTACTGATGTTTTTTAGTTTACACACCAAGTAACAGTTTAGTTTAATGAGTGTTGGTTCCACCATGTCAGTGGGTCATCCGGTCAGTGAGTCATTCAAGTTCATTGCGTCATTCCGAGTCAGTTATTGGTTCCAGGTCAATGGGACTCTGGGTCAAAAACCTCAAAATACCAGGGGCACCTGGTCGATTTTGGTATTTATTGCCAACAAAAATATAAATTACCTGGAATTCTAGCATTCTCCTTTCTTCATGCTGTTAGTCTACAGATTAAAGTTATGGAGCGCACTGTGCACTTCTTCTCACACCCCTCTGTATATAAAAGCGTCGCGAGCAACCGCTGTAACATTTTATTGTTCAATAGTACCCAGGTGGTGACCCAAAGGGGAAGTAGGGTGGGTGAAGGTAATGTATATTTCGGTTAAACAATAGAAACCAAAATCGACCAGGTGCCCCTGGTATTTTAATGTTTCTATATGCCGGCGAAAATACAATATACCTGGATTTCTAGCATTCCAGTAGACCTCGCCAAAGCACGGTGGGCACCACCTTGATGGGTACCTTAGGGTTGCGAGCTGGCTCCCCCTAGAAACTTTGCAAAGCAATATGAAGGCGAAGGGAACTTCTTGCACGGGAGAGACAATGTATTTGCTTAAGGAGTTAAAGAATCTGCCGGGCAGCCACTAATGATCCAAGACGGTAAAATCCATTTGGCCTGAGAGGTCCTGTCCAGAAGGTAATGGTACGTGAAGACCGTAGTACTTATCCAAGACGCTGATTCCAGGATGTCGGAAATGGGAACTTTACTGTGGAAGGCCCAGGATGCTGATATGGCTCGAAGTTTGTGAGCGGAGATCCGAATGTTGTTGTCAGCGCAGTTGATGTCTAAGGCGTTATAGGCGTTAATAATCCAAGTCGCAATCATCCGAGCAAAAGTCTCGCCATAGGTGTTAGGCGAAAGGAAGAAAACCATGGGAGCGACCCTTGCAAAGGGGTTTGGTTTTCTTGATATAAAAACGAAGGCTCGGACGGGACATAGTTAACGTTCCAGTTTGTCGCCAAGAATGTTGGACAGCGCTGGGATGATGAAAGGGAGGGATTCTGGGTCTTGGCCCAAAACAATGCCCGAGGAGCCAGGGTTACTTCTTTGAAGTCCACAAGGAAAATTCAGTCGGCAGCAGTGGCAGATAAGGCTTGGACTTCACTACAGCAAATGCAGGCTGCGAGGGTTACTAAAAACTCAGTTTTCTGGGTGAGATGACTAAACTAGCAGGAAGAGAGTGGTTCATAAGGCGCTGTTAGCAGAGAATTGAGAACAATTGAAAGATCTCACCAATCAGGGAATAGCCTTTGCATAACAAGTCGCTTGATTTCAAAGGACTTGACGAGTGCAGAAATCCGAAAGTCGTCCATAAGATGAGTGCTTCCTGCAGTCTTAAAGACTGACTTAAAAGCAGAGAGATAAACCAAAGTGGGGTAGACCCTTTTAGGCCTTCCTTGAAGAGGTCGTTGAGGAAGATCAAGAAATCTGGAAGAGGGGGATTGACTAGATTGACTTGCCGTGGGAGCCACCAACGAAACCAGCGTCACCAGTGACTGTCGTACATCTTGTTGGTGGACAATTGGATATCTTTGGAAGTAATGCAGGAGGCCTGCTCTTCAGTAACGCCTGCTGAAGTGAGGAGTATGATGATAATAGCCACCTGTGCAATTTCAGGAACCAAAGTTGAGGATGGAACTTGGTTTTCCGAAGCTGGGAGAGCAGGTCTGGGAAGTCCAGGAGACAGCGGGGAAAGTCGACTAGGAGGTCCAGAAGCTGGGGAACCATGAGGCGACTGGCCAATTCGTTGCTACCATTAGGAATAGGTCTGGAGATAACGTAATTTTGTGAAGGACCAGAGGCAGGTGTTTTAACGAAGGGAACAGGTAGCCATAGAGGTGGTCCCAGTGAAGAGTTAGCGCATCCACTGCCCAGGCTCGGTCTTCAGGGGATAGGACTCGTGTATACTGGCTAAGTCTGGCATTGTGCTTCATGGAAAAGGGGTCGACCATAGGGGCCGCCCCAAATGTTAAATAGAGATTTCCAAATGGATATATTTAGAGTCCATTTGCCGGTCAAGAGGGAATGGCGAGACAGACAGAGTGTCAGCATTCACGTATCGGCTGCCTGGAATGAGGAGATTATTAAAGTAAAAACCAAGCAGTGCTGCAAGCAAATTAAAAAAGCGAAGCACCGCTTGAGTTTTACTTTAATAGTCTGTTTCTGTGTTTTTTTACTCCATGGAATGTGGCGAGGCAGTATGGTCGTACCCAGGGAAATACAAAGGTGAAATATCACTGATGTAAGGATGTGAAGGTTGCGAGACCAAGTCCCGTGCCTTTTCCACTTGTATGCTATGGCCATTGTGTTGTTGGCATTTACTTGAACTACCTTCCTTGTGATGATGGTGTGAAAGTGGTGGAGGGCGTAAAGAATCCCCATGAGTTCGAGAACGTTGATGTGATTGCATTCGTGGGGTTGCCAGGAACCAGAGACATGATGGTGACCTTCCAACCCTGAAAAGGCATCCATGAGGAGATGTAGGTTTGGAGGGGGCTCGTTCTGTCTGGGATAATGTCAGGACGTCTGTCCACCATTTCAGAGTGGCAAAGGGAAAAGAAGCGAGGAGAATCCAGGGCTTGAGAAGGTCATGTGATGAAAGCCGAGGACATGTGTCCCATTCGTCGATGTGAACGTGATGGAAAGGACTGACCATCCATCGGCCATGACGAACAACAGTTGCTAGCGAGTCCAGTGTCCCAATGAGCAAATTGATGTTCACGAGGGTGTAGACCGAGAGGCGAAAGAAGGACCAGACTGTTGTTTGGAGGCCAGAGATGCTGTTTCGTGACAGCATAACAGTTACAGTGGCCAGGTCGAAGATGACATCGAGGAAGACAAACGTTTGAGAGGGGACGAGACGGGACTTTGAGGGTTTTACCCCGAAGCCCAGATGCTGGAGGAGGCATAGGGCGAACTCCCGACTGCGAAGGAGCGTTGAAGGGTCTTGGTGAAAGAGGAGCCAGTTGTTGAGGTAAGTGCTTGCTTGAATCTGATGCTGGAGGAGAGTAGCCAAAATGGGTTTGAGGACGGTCGTGAAGATACGAGGAGCGGTGTTGAGACAGAAGGAAAGACATAGGAACTTGAAAACCGTATGGTTAAAGATGAAACGAAATAGGTGCCAGACAGATGGATGTGTAGATCCATCTCGAGATCGATGGAAATCATCCAGTCGCCTGTAGGAAGTGAATGACGAATGGAGTCAAGGGTTTCCATGTTGAAGAGGGAACTCTGGATCCGCTGAATGAAGAAAAGTCTGCAGGCACCAGTTTTCTTTGGGCAAAGGAAGCTGGAACTGTAGAAGCTGTGACTTGAGTATCGGGTCAATGTCAATTTGCGACCTTGGAAAGAAGATCCTGAATTTCGGATTTGAGCTGGTCGCAAACGAAGGGGGTGAAAGAACATGGTGAGAAGAGATCAGCGGAGGCGACTACAGAATTCCGGAAGTAAGAGTGCACCAGGCAGGAAGAAAGTGGCGAAGGCAATCCCCGACAGGCAGGATCAAGACGTGAATGTCAGGGACTGGAGTGAGATCGTTGCTTGGGGCCAGGAGAGATGTGTCGGCCATGACAGTCGGGAGTAGCATTGCAACCCTGGAATCGGCCTCGTCCACGACCAGGGCCCCTGTTGCGAAAGGGTGTTGAATCCGAAGGAGGTTGGTTGAGGCAGGTCGTATTGTGGTTGTCTTGAGAAGGCGAAGGATGCCAGTTGTCCTTGGGCCCTCAAAAAAGGGATGCAAAAGAGCTTTAGAGCAGAACAAATACCACGAGCCATGGCTGTTTGCCGTGACGTCATCATGGGTTAGCCACTGATGAATGAGAATAGCGGATCTTTGGCCGCCTGAGTGGACTAGCACAGTCATGTGATATGCGCATCACTGCGAACATCTGTGGCGCGTGGTTTAGGTTGCGTGCGTTGAGACGCTTTCGGTTTACGAGCAATGTCCAGATGCGGGGCTAGTTTCAGGATAAGACCTCAAAAGAGCTCATCAATTCATGAAGTGGCTAATTATGAAGTTCGTGTCATGTGGAACCATTGAGATTGGAGGGGCATGTCCAGAGTGACCTCCCAAAGGAAATGTGTAGAATTGAAAAGCGCCCTGGTGAGCTAGTTCATAGACTGAAAAGTTGTGAAGCAGGCCTTGCGAAAGACTTGGCTGATGAGGAAAGCTAGGCATAGGGTTTCCAATGGAGGTGGCTCGGAGGAAATCTTCTCATAGAGCACGTTCGCTGCAGTGTTGGAACGCGGCACGAAGGCACAGCCGGAGGAGGCAAAGGTTGTCTTTAAGGACCGATGAAGGAACGGAAACCTTTTGTGGGATGAAGAGGGCTATGCCGAAATCCATCTTGACTTCAGCGGTGAAGAACTCTGACTGGGTATATGTGTCAAAGTTCCGGGGTTGGCAGCCCCGTCCCTAGACGAGCAAAAGAAGGAGGTTTCACGACCAGGTCGTGGAGGAGAATGGTCCTTAACCAGTTCCAATGGATCACCTTTACTGAGGAGGAGACCTCCATTGTGAAATAGAGTCATGAGTAAGGTGGTTGGCTGGTCAAGGACTGCTTGCTGCTGAGGAAGGTGGTCGCGAAAACCAAAATCTAGTAGAGGGACCCCGGTTCTTGGCAGGGTCGGTCATGGGAGACGATGGCTTGTACAGGAAACAGTCGGGAATGATGTCTGCCACTGTTTTAAGAAGGAACAGAGGAGATAATTCTGAAGGGTCAGGATCATCAGCGAAGGATGCAGCAAAGTGAGCGTGATAAGAAGCCATGTGGTTGGAAGTGGCCGAAGGGTGCTGGATGTCTCAGGAAGCAGCATTAGAGTCGCAGCCATCAAGGATCGTGATGGTTGAAGAAGCAAAGGTGGAGGCAGAATTGCTCGGAAGGCTGCAGGCTGCTTGGAGGACGAAATGGAAGAAATGAGAACGGGTGAATCATGGCGTTGTGAAGCCCCAGGAGCATCTAGAGAAGAACGGAGACGTTTACCAACACAACGTCGGAAGATGTGGCAGCTCCCCACTCGCGGGTATATTGCCTCAGAGATGAAGGGCGAGGCAAAGGCTTGTGGTCATAACTGAAGGAGCGAAGGGCATTATCCATGAGCAAGTGAACCCACTCCTTGGAAAGTGGCTCATTTGAAGGATCGATGTCTGCCGAACGGAGAGGGCTTGATGAACAACGTGAAGATCTTGAGGAAAGGTTGAGTCACCCTTGCGAAGGATGAGCATAAACGGCACTTTTCTGCATTCCGGCGGGATTTGACTTGTAGCTTGAGATGAGAGTAGGCATCCTTTGCCTTTGAGAGTTCCGACTGAAGCGAACGAAGATCTGGTGGTGGAGCCACAGCCTGACCACAAGGGTCAGAAGACGTTGTGGTCGCTTCCAAGGTAGCCCCTTCCACAGCCGAAGAAAGGGCAGGTGAAGGGCAATGTGAACATGAGCCGCCCGATGAAGGGTGGGTTGCAGGCGAAATACAGCAGGCTGCAGAAAGTGTGGAGAATCCGGGAACAGGTAGTGAAAGAATATTCGCCAAAATCGGCGAGGGCGAAGGCAGCTTCCCTCAGGGTGCCTACGGCACGAGGTATAGCCTTGTGTGTGGACAAATGGAAGCAAGACCCGCAGTAACACAGACCACGGCAATAACCTTCTAGGAGCGAAGATCAGCAGGTCTGATCAGGTCGGACCATAGAGAAGAAAAGTAGTTAGGGTGGTCGCTCACGACACTTTTATATATGGAGGGGTGCGCAGAAGAGGTGCGCACTGGGCTGGGAGGCTTGTGGGCTCTACAACTTTAGTTTATAGAGTAACAGCATGAAGGAAGAAGAATGCTAGCATTCCACGCGGTGTACATTTTCGTTGGCATATGGAAATGTGTTTATCTACTGACCCATGCTTCAGAGATCCACAGAAAAATTCCGATTCAAGCGACCAGCATTCCATTTTGGCACCCAGAAGCAGCATACACTGCAGTCTGTCAATACCATAGGTTGAAGCATGATAGAACCACTAGACTTACCATAAAAGAGCCAGAAACTTCAGCTATCCTTTGAGCTGAGAAAGTCCAGTGCAACAGAGATTCGTGGTGAGTATACACACGTTGCAGTTGGTTTATTCTTTTCAGTTTAAGAAGCAGAGCCTGAAAACCTGCGTAAAAAGTCGACATTTTCACATTGAGAAAGAACCGATCAAGTAGATTCTTGTGGTTTACAAACAAATGATTTGACAGACAGCAATAACTCACATGACAAAACGTTCTCATCTATCTGTGAAGAGTATTCATCTTCATGTGAATCCCTGGCCTGAACTTGTGACTGGCTAACCTAGCAAAAAATAACATTTGCTTAATGTGTGAAACGTTTTACTTACACATTTGAATATGCTTGTTCACACAACACACTGGCATCTTGCAAAAAATTGAAAGAGCCAAACCCAAAACTAAAAGATTGTTTAATAGGCAAATGTCACAGTTTTTACCTTAATATTTGAAATTTTATTTGGTGAGATTATTTGCCTGACAGTTACTTGGCGGGAATGCTTAAAGACACGGTAGGTATTACTGGTAGGTCTGCAGGAATACGTTCAGTGTACGTCCACTTTTTATGTTTTTGAATTTGCAGCACTTCAAACTGTTGTGCAGGGTAACTGTCGGAGCATTTTGGTAGACTACGACCATGTTTGGCAACACATTGGAAATAATTACCCTCTTCGTTATTTAGCAAGTAGGGAGGAACACGTTAGCTTATGTCACATACCACCCGGGAAGCAAGTCAAGAGCAGCGACCTGCTAGTGACTGTGAGGGACTGTATGGTGGTTGGTACCTCAATTAAAGCGGCTGAAGCATAATCGGTTTACCAACGCAGATTGTGTACTACTTAAGATGAAACAAAAATGTCTCTGCCCGATTTAACAGTGGTCTAAAGCGGAAAGCTTTTTATTATTTTTTCCTTCTTTCCCCCAACGATTGGATACAGCAATAGCCAGGGCACTAACCGAAGATGGCTGCACAGGGCTGGGGGCAGCTGCAGCCGCAGCAACGTAACCCACCACATCCATACAAGGGAATTCCTACATTGACTGGCCTAGAAAACTTTAAAGCTTGGAGGACGATGTTACCTGTTTAAGCCAGGAGCGAGGGTCTATCCCGGATATCCTGGAACAGAACCCTCCAGTAGCACCAGCTGCAACGCCTGAGGAGATCCAAGCTTGGACCCAGAAAAAGGCCGAGTGCAAGTTGACTTTAATGCGGACCTTGATGCAGACGTTGGCCATTCATTTCCATAACGCTGTTTTAGCACGACAAGTTTGGGTGCGACTAATCCAAGATTTCGAACGGCAAGATCCGTTTCATCAGATGTATAAGCTGAAAAATTTAATGACTATTTATATGCTCCCGACAGAGGATGTAAATACGTATATCAGACGAGCAAGGGGACTGATGGAGGAAGTGGTGGCGACAGGCTATGCGCTGACTGAGCACGAGGGATGTCTCTGTATATTGAGAGGCGTACAACATCCTTCCTTAGTTATCACCAGAGAAACGTTTTTACGTTCCGGCAGAGCATTGACCATCACTCTACTGCATACGGAGCTGACGGATTCCTTAAAATACCTCTCTCAAGAACTTGTCCCCTACCCGAGTATTCTCGGAGCAATTCCTAGCGCAGCAGCGAATTACTTGGGTTCATCACCTTTTCAAGTTTCGTCGAGAAGGGTGCGAGACTATAGTCGACAGTACCCGCAGCAACTTGGGCCCAGAGTACACGAGCAACAACGCAGGAACGAAAATCAGGGTGACTCTTACAATTTTTCGGACCACAATACGGGATGGGCTGGTCGCCACGTGGCAAGATTGCTTGAGGATATTAACCAAAATGCGCAAAGATCGTATCTATGAAGTACGACCGAGGGGCATCAGCAACAAACTTCGCCACGTCAGGAACAGCGCCGAGCAAGCTGCACTTTTTGTCACTCAACCCAACACGGTTTCCGAACCTACGACCAAGTACGGGACAGTGATTCCCGCGAGGACCCAGATGTCGACGATGTTTCGGAATTAGGCACGTGGCTAGAACGTGTGGCACACACGTGCCGCACGTTCTAGCCACAGGGACTTAGAAACCCCCAAAACCAAGATTTGACTCCCCTGGTGAATGACCATGGGCGGCGAGGCCCAAACCGTAACCAATCAGAACCTTCCTAAACGACCAAACAGAGCGAAACGCACCACTGTTGGTGACAGTTTGGCTCATTCCCCGCTATTATCCGTATTGATGCGGCTTGACGACGTCAACATCGTCAGCGATGAATCTGTTTCGTCAATACTGTTACCTCGCGCGTGCTAAAACCTCCACCCCAGCAAACCACCTCCCTGAGATGGTTCGCAATTTGGCATTGCTCTCGCCTGGTCACATCTATTAGCCAATCCTGGTCAAATCTATTAGCCAATCCTGGTCAAATCTATTAGCCAGGCCTGGTCGCGGTGAAGGTATGACGTATCGAATACTCTGCTGAGCTTGTTCAGCTGTGTTGTAGTTTAGGAAGGAACTAAACGGCTGACGCAACATCACTGCGCACGCACGACATCAAGTTTGGATCCAAACTGTCTCTAACAGTGGTGCGTTCTGTTCGGTGCTTTAGGAAGGTACTGAATTTGTGCCGAGACCAGTACAAGAAAATAGCAACCGAGTTTCATTTCTCCGCACGCATCATCATGTGTTTAGCCTAAGTCTGGCAGGTAACCGTGGGACTCAGTGCACGGGCGGGAATTCGCCGTCTGACGTGTCCGGAAACAGGTTGTACTCAAAACTTTTATCTAGTAACTAGCGGAGTCGCTCGCTTCGCTCGCTCATTCCGCCGCGTCTGGCTACGCTCGAGGAGATTTCTTGTTGTAACTCATATGGTGCTGACAGACTCTCTTAGTACAAATTATCAAACAAACGTTCAAGGAAATGATCCGAATAATGTGCGCGTTTTTCTTAGTGCACAGTTCATAAAACAAATGATAAACAAAACTAAAAATGGTCAAATAAGTTCAATGTATCAGTAGTGTTTCACGTGTTTTCTTTAATCCAACGTAGTAAGTCAGTCATTTCCACTACTGAATAAATATTCATTCGACAACTTACTAAACGTATTTAAGAAAAAGTGCTGTTTCTGTTGACAAACGCTGATTTTCGTTCGCTTTGCTCACTCAATCAGCGCAACCTCAGAAATGTAACCATCACCACAGCCGATCACAATGAACCACACATTAACAGAACACGCCACGGTTTTTACTTTAAACAAAACTAAAAATGGTCAAATAATGTCATTCCAGAGTTGTAATGTTATCATTCAGTATCAATACCTGTTAAACTTTGGGGCTTGGCCAATAACCTTTTATCCAACGTAGAAAGTCGGTCATTTTGACTAAGAATAAATATTTAGCCTATATTACTTACTATATGTATTTAGGAAAACGTGCTGTGTCCGATGACGAACGCTGATTTCGTTCGCTTCGCTCACTCAATCAGCACAAACATTATCTCAGAATCGTGACTGGAATCAATATAACCACTAAGAACCACACATCACTTGAAATTTTTGGTAGCACTATGCTTTACATGGGTTTTCTTGTTTCATTTATTTTAAGAATTTTTTCTTTACGTCCTGCTCAGTAGGGTTTTTTCCATCGGCTCCTTATCACTTCTCTTTCTGATGACCCCTCACTTGGCGAAACAACTGCAGAACGTCAAGTGACAACGCCACGGTTTGAATGCAAGTTAGGCCTACACAATACAATAACTCGTATCCGAACCTGTTCGTTTTTTAGCACAAATAAGGAAGGAACCGGTTGATGCTACGTAAAACACTAATGCGCGAATATTGCTGGTTGAAATTATACAGATGCAGACGTAAAAATATTCTTAGCACCCTTTACTGGTGTCAATATTTTTTCTACACGTAGTTTAGTATTTAGCATTTAATATTTTTCTGTCTATGTGTTACTGCTAAACAATTATTCTATTGTCCTGGATTTGTCCGTGACAATGGATGAGATGAATGACTCCAATTTTAAAACATAATTTGTTACGCAAAGCTGCGCGTGTTAACTGATTGTTAGTGAGAAGTTATTGACTCGCTCCTCGTTGGTCCGTTGCCGCCAGACCATTGTTGATGGACGTTCGATGCTTCCACGAAAAAAAATTGGGCAATAATCATGACGTCATGTATTGTTGAGGCATTGTTGGGTGATTGTTGCCGGTTGTTGCAAATGGTCATTTTTCGTTAATTTCGGTCATTACGGACCCAGCTCGTACTTTAAAAATGCGCCTACACAAAGGACAGATTAATTTGCTATGTTTTGACAAACTTCTCATATTTGTAGCCTTCTACTTTCAAAGGAGAAGATGATCATCCCCAACCAACCAACCAACCAAGCACCCAAGCATAAACCGCATCTTTTTAATGAGAAGAGACTACCGGAGTCGCTCGCTTCGCTCGCTCATTGCGCCGCGTCTCGCTGCGCTCGAGGAGATTTCTTGTTGCCACACTTATGCAAAGACGGACAATTCCACACCAAAAACAGACAGTCAAATGATCAAGCAAATCATTAGTGAAGTTACGTTTTTTGTTTAAGGTTTCAGTTCATAAACAAACGGTAACTGCGCCTCTTTCTTTTCTGTTAGAGCTTTTGTGCTGGGACCAATGATGTTTTATCCAACGTAGAAAGCAGTCAATTTCACTACTGAATAAATATTTAGCCTACTACTGACTAAATGTATTTAGGAAAAAGTGCTGTTTTCGATGATAAACGATTTTCGTTTTCCTCGATCAGCCCAATGCCCTGGGGCCAATTGATCTTTTATCAAACGTACTCAATAAATATTTAGCCTACAACTGACTAAATGTATTTAGGAAAAATGTTGTTTCCGATGACAAACACTAATTTTCGTTCGCTTCGCTCACTCAATCAGCGCAAACATTTCCTCAAAAACGTGACTGAATTAATGTAACCACCAAGAACCACACATCACTTGTAATTTGAGTTTGTACTACACTTTACATGGGTTTTCTTGTTTCACTTTTTTAAAGAATTTTTTCTTTACGTCCTGCTCAGTACAGATTTTTCCATCGGTTCCTTATCACTTCACTTCCTGATGACCCCTCACTAGGTGAAACAGCTGCAGAAATCAAGTGAAAATGACACGGTTCCAATGATCTTTTATCCAACGTAGAAAGTCGTTCATTTGCACTACTGAATAATATTTAGGCTACTACTGTTTCTGATGATAAAACGATGATTTTCGTTCGCTTCGCTCACTCAATCAGCGCCAACATTTCCTCAGAAATATGACTGAATCAATGCAACCACCAAGAACCACACATCACTTGTAATTTGTATTAGTACTACACTATACATGGGTTTTCTTGCTTCATTTATTTTAAGAATTTTTCTTTACGTCCTGCTCAGTACAGATTTTGCCACTAGCGTTCTATCACTTTCTGATGATCCCTCACTTAGCGAAACAGCAGCAGAGTGTCAACTGAAAACGCCATGGTTTGATTATAAGTTAGGCCTACACAAGACACTAACTCGCAGCCAAATAACAACATTTTATGTTATAGCACCAATAAGGAGGGAACCGGCTGATGGGTTTACGTAAACACTAATGCTCTAATATTGCCGTTTGAAATTATACAGATGCAGACGTAAAAATAATCTTGGCAACTTTTTCTGGTGTTAATATATTTTCTACATGTAATTTAGTATTTATCGTTATTCTTTTGCTGTCTTTGTGTTACTGCAAAACTATTATTCTCTTACCGTGGATTTGTCCGTATATAGACTCGATGATATGAATGACTCCAATATTTTAAAACTTAATATGTTACGCAAAGCAGCGCGTGTTAACTGGTTGTTAGTGAGAACAACAAGTTATTGACTCGCTCCTCGTTGGTCCGTTGCCGCCAGACCATTGTTGATGAACGTTCGATGCTTCCACGGAAAAAAATTCGGCAACAATCATGACGTCATGTATTGTTGGGTGATTGTTGTCGATTTTTACAAATGGTTATTTTTCGTTAATTTCGGTCATTTAAGCCCAGCTCGGACTTTAAAAATACGCCTACACAGAACTAACGGGTTAATTTGCTTTCTTTTGACAAACTTCTCATATTTGTAGCTATCTACTTTCAGAGGAGAACAAGATCATCCCCAACCAACCAAGCATAAACCGTATCTTTTTAATGAGGAGAGAAGTAGCAGAATCGCTCGCTTCGCTCGCTCATTCCGCCGCGTCTCGCTGTGCTCGAGGAGATATCTTGTTGCAATTCATATGGTGCTGACAGACACTCCCAGCAAAAATTATCAACCAAATGTTTAAGGAAGTGATCTGAATAATGTGCGCGATTTTCGTAGTGCGTCAATTCATAAGACAAAATTATAAACAAAACTAAAAGTGGTAAATTAATTTCAATGTAGCAGTAGTGTTTCACGTATTTTCTTTTATCCAACGTAGAAAGTCGATCATTTCCACTACTGAATAAATATTTATCCTACTACTTACTAACTGTATTTAGGAAAAAGTGCTGTTTCTGATGACAAACGCTGATTTTCGTTCGTTTCGCTCACTCAATCAGCGCACACATTTCCTCAGAAAAGCTAGCTAATCAATGTAACATCAAGAAAAGCACATCACTTGTCACTACTACACTTTACGTGGGTTTTCATGTTTCACTTATTTCAAGAATTTTTTTCTTTACATCCTGGTCAGTGAAGATTTTTCCATTGGTCCCTTACCACTTCACTTTCTGACGACCCCTCACTTAGCGGAAACAGCTGCAGAATTCAAGTAAGGCAAATTAGGCCTACACAATGAAACAAGACACTGGCTCTTATCCAAAGCTGCTCGTGTTTTAGCACTAATACGGAGAGAACTGGCTGATGTAAAAACTAATGCTCGAATATTGTTGTTTAAAATTATACAAACGAACACGTAAGAGTATTCCTGGCACCCCTTTCTGGTGTCAATATATTTTCTATACGTAATTTAGTATTTAGCATTTAATCTTTTTCTGTGTCTGTGTTGCTGCTAAACAATTATTCTCCTGTCCTGGATTTGTCAGTATATAGAATTTAAACGAATAACTCCAAGTTTAAAACGGGTAATAAACTAGTACTGCGAAAAGATACGCGTCTTTACTGATTGTTACTGAGAACAACAATTTTGTGTCCGTTGCCGCCAGACCATTGTTGATGAACGTTCCAGATAATTTCGAAAAAAACTGGGTAACAATCATGACGTCATGTATTGTTGAGGCATTGTTGGGTGATTGTTGCCGATTATTGCAAATGGTCATTTTTCGTTAATTTCGGTCATTTAGGACCCAGCTCGGACTTTGAAAATACGCCTACACAACGAACGGGTTAATTTGCTTTCTTTTGACAAACTTCTCATATTAATTTGTAGCCTTCTACTTTCAGAGGAGAAGATGATCATCCCCAACCAACCACGCATAAACTGCATCTTTTTGACGAGGAGAGACTAGCGGAGTCGCACGCTTCGCTTGTTCATTCGCCGCGTCTCGCTGCACTCGAGGAGATTTCTTGTTGCAACTCTTGTTACCATTTCTTGTTGTATGGTGCTGACAGACACTCTCAGCAAAATTTATCAAACAAATGTTCAAGGAAGTGATCCAAATAATGTGCGCATTTTTCCACTACAGGATAAATATTTATCCTACAACTTACTACGAGTGTTTAAGAAAAAGTGCTGTTTCTGACGACAAATGCTGATTTTCGTTCGCTTCGCTCACTCATTAAGCACAACCTCAGAAGCGCGACCACCACCACCACAGCCGAGTTCCATGAACCACACATCAACAGAAACGCCACAGTTTGAACGTAAGTTAGGCCTACACTAGACATTAACTTGTTTCCAAACCTGTTCGTGTTTTAGCACAAATAAGGAGGGAACCAGCTGATGATTTTCCGTAAACACTAATGCTCGAATATTGCTGGTTGAAATGTTACAGATGGAGATGTAACAATACTCTTGGCACCCTTTACTGGTGTCAATATATTTTCTACACGTAATTTAGTACGATTCGCTCATTCCGCCGCGCCTCGCTGCGCTCGAGGAGATTTCTTGTTGCAATACTCATGCGAAGACGGGCAATTCCACACCAAACACAAACAGTCAAGCACAAGATTCATTTTCACTACTAAATAAATATTTACCCTACTACTTAATTACTGTATTTAGGAAAAAGTGCTGTTTCTGATGACAAACGCTGATTATCGTTCGCTTCGCTCACTCAATCAGCGCACACATTTCCTCGGAAACGTGACTGAATCAATGTAACACCGAGAACCACACATCACATGAAGTTTGCGTTAGTACTACACTTTACATGGGCTTTTTTGTTTCACTTTTATAAGAATTTTTTTCTTTACGTCCTGCTCAGTGAAGATTTTTCCATCGGTTCGTTATCACTTCACTTTCTGATGACCCCTCACTTGGTGAAACAGCTGCAGAAATCAAGTGAAAACGCCACGGTTCCAAGGATCTTTTATCCGACGTAGAAAGTCGTTCATTTGCACTACTGAATAAATATTTATCCTACTACTGTTTCTGGTGACAAACGCTGATTTTCGTTCGCTTCGCTCACTCAATCATCGCATACATTTCCTCAGGAAGGCGACTGAATCAATGTAACCACCAAGAACCACACACCACTTGGCGAAAACAGCTGCAGAAATCAAAGAAGAACGATAATTGGTAGGATAAGAAGCACCAATACGCCAAATTTCGAGTAACAAACTATACTTCCGGTTGAAGCAAAGGATTAAACGAAGGAGACGGCAATGTGACGGGAAGGAGGTAGCCATATTGCGGGTAGGAGACAGCCATCTTACAGGAAACAGACGGCCATCAACAGTAAGGAGACGGCCATGTTGGAGGAAGTGCCGTATTATTCACGCAAACGTAACACGCTGCATTCAAAAACCACAAGCCAATATCAACCAAACTCTCGTCCAGTCTGGAGGCAGAGGGGAGTTTGCTCATGGGATTTCTGTTCATTAAAGGTACCGATTTGTCTCCAGATAGATGAGTTAGGCTTGGTGGATTTTCGAAGGCGCTAATAAATGCAGCCAAAGAAGGAACGATAATTATTTGGTAGGGCTTGTCCATTAGACGCACAGAAACTAAACATGTGTCGTGATATTTTCAAAAGTTAAACTTATAGTATATTTTCCCACTGGCGTGAATAACTGGGGGGGGGCTACAAATAAATCTTTTGAAAATCTATTTATTCGCTATTTTATACAAAACATTTTGTATGAAGCCATAAATACGTAAATCAAGAAAAATAATCTTACTGTAGAAATAAATCTTCACACGTTTTCTAGCAGGGGTGTAAAATTTGCCCCTACCTAGAGAAAATATTTACGTACGCCACTATACAATTCTAATTTGAACGCACGATGTGTGTGTGTGTTGGGGGGGGGGGGTGAGGGTGCATGTACAACTGATAGTGAAAGTGGGGGACTGAAGCAGGAACTTTTTATTTATCGTGACCATGAGAAAATGCGGAGGGATGCGTTGATGACAGACATTTTTGGGTTAGAGGCATAAACTTTCGAACAAAGGGAGGGGGGGGGGGCTACGAAATTTGTAACCAAAAGAAAAAAAACGGCTATCACAGTAATTTGCTGCCAAACGGGAAAATGTCATCAGTAGTCTCTCTTGGTAACAGGGGGAAGCAGGGGGGGGGGGGAGAATAATATAAATGTTTATTCTAAGCCAAAAAGGGGGGAAAAATACCCTGGAATATCCCACGTTTTACGTGTAAGTCCTGGACACAACAGTGCGTTAATAAAACAGTATGATGTTTTAACACTATTAAAAAAAATCGTTGGCTCCGCAGCGCACGCACGTGTGCAAACAGGTGAGTAGTTAAGATGTGCTACTAATTAACAACCTTATTCAGAAAACATAACGCAATGCAGTAATCAAACCAGCAACTGAAAAAAACGAAGCATTTTTTTTTTTTTTTACTAGAACACCGGGCAGTAAGGGACTCAAAATCCGAGTGGATTGTTTCTTTTTATTTCTTTATTTATAAAACAACTGCTAATAAATCCGTACAGCTTGAACTGACTTGTCATAAATAATAAACAACAACCGGAGGCATCGAACGGTGTTGCGGAAGTGTTGAGATAACGATTCACGGTTTAAAGTCTCCCCGGTCGCGCCATAGTGCTGCCGTACTTTTACGTTAGGCCTACCATTTTAAGCCAGCGAGCCAACGGTGCCGTTTGTTGACCGGATACAAAACAACGTTGTTCATTTTCAGTCATATTGCCGATTGGATTTCGGTAGCTTAATACACTAGAATACAATTTTTACGTGCGGAGTGGTCCGGCTTACGTTTCATAATGAGTATTCAGTAATTTGTTAGTCCAGATTTGCGTCGATTCGTCAGACCAAGAACCGCGGCCATGTTGGATCCACACAGCACAGAAATATGTGACGTTATTGGTTTGTGTGCAAATCTTCAGAAAAACCGGAAATGGTGTTTATTACGTCACACCACGGTGCAAGCTTATTCGCCGGTAACAATATTTACAAAACCCCTTGGTGAACCATCTTCTCTTCTAGTCGATTCATCTTTGGCAGAAATCAAGTGAAAACGCAATGGCTTGTATATAAATTATGCTTATAAACAAGGACACGTGACACTAACTCTCATCCACAGCTGCTCGTGTTTTAGCACAAATAAGGAGGGAGCTGGCTGATGGCCTTAAGTAAAAACTAATGCTCGAATATTGTTGTTTAAAATGATACATACGTAGACGTAAAAGTATTCCTGGCACCCTTTTCTGGTGTCAATATATTTTCTATACGTAATTTAGTATTTAATTTTTTTCTGTCTTTGTGTTGCTGCTAAATGATTCTTCTCTTGTCCTAGATTTGTCAGTTATTATAGAATCGGTGAATGACTTCAATTCAAAACGGGTAATAAAATAGTACTGCGAAAAGCTATGCGACTTTACTGATTGTTACTGAGAACAACAATTTAGTGTCTCGCTCCTTGTTGCCACCAGATCATTGTTGATGGACGTTCCAGGTAATTTCGAAAAAAAATTGGCAACAATCATGACGTCATGTATTGTTGAGGCATTGTTAGGTGATAGTTTCCGACTGTTGCAAATGGTCATTTTTTGTTAATTTCGGGTATTTAAGACCCAGCTCGGACTTTAAAAATACGCCTACACAGTACACAACTAACGGGTTAATTTGCTTTCTTTTGACAAACTTCTCATATTTGTAGCCATCTACTTTCAGAGAAGAGGATGATCATCCCCAACTAACCAGCCAACCAACCAACCAAGCATAAACTGTATCTTTTTAATAAGGAGAGACTAGCAGAGTCGCTCGCTTCGCTCGCTCATTCCGCCGCGTCTCGCTACGCTCGAGAAGATTTCTTGTTGTAACTCGTATGGTGCTGACAGACACTCTTAGTACAAAATATCAAACAAATGTTCAAAGAAGTGATCCGAATAATGTGCGCGTTTTTCTTAGTGCACAGTTCATAATAAATGATAAACAAAACCAAAAATGGTTAAATAAGTTCAATGTAGCAGTAGTGTTTCACGTGTTTTCTTTTAACCAACGTAGTAAACGATTATTCTCTTGTTCTAGATTTGTCAGTTATTATAGAATCGGTGAATGACTCCAATTTTAAAACGGGTAATAAAATAGTACTGCGAAAAGCTACGCGTATTTACTGACTGTTACTGAGAACAACAATTTAGTAACTCGCTCCTCGTTGTGTCCGTTGCCGCCAGACCAATGTTGATGGACGTTCCAGATAATTTCGAAAAGAAATTAGGCAACAATCATGACGTCATGTATTGTTGAGGCAATGTTGGGTGATTGTTGCCGATTGTTGCAAATGGTCATTTTTCGTTAATTTCGGTCATTTAGGACCCAGCTCGGACTTTGAGAATACACCTACACAACGAACGGGTTAATTTGCTTTCTTTTGACAAACTTCTCATATTTGTAGACATCTACTTTCAGAGGAGAAGATGATCATCCCCAACCAACCAAGCACCCAACTACGCATAAACTGTATTTTTTCATTCGCCGCGTCTCGCTGCGCTCGAGGA
>JAHWFP010160081.1:18843-37048 GCA_023313725.1 Lithobius niger | reverse complement strand
GGCTTGTTGAAAAGATAATTTTGTAAGCCACAAATAAGATCCTACGACACATTAACAGAACTTTGATAGGTTAGGGGGGTACAGCTCATAAAATGTAAATTTTAAGTGATTTTCAATAGGTATTTTCACTTTTGAATTTAAATAACGGCCAAACTAGCTAATAAAAAACATTCAGCCCTATCGTATACGAATTGTTCCAAATTATGTTCCCTTTCCAACAAGTCCTAACAATGTTAAAAAGATGGTACTGTTGCCGAATTATGACAAGTTGAAGGATATACTTCACATCATTCTGTATAGTAGGGCGGCCAGAAGGTGTTGTGAAAAGCTTGACATTTGGTATGGATCCACACGAAGGGTAACTGGAATAAAATAGCTGTGGTAGCATGTTCAAACACCATCCCCCCCCCGAAAGAGGAAGAGGTGAATTCTTCCGTCCCCCCCCCCCAAAAAAAAAGGTTTTTTGGCTATGACTCCTTAACCGTAAACAAATCAAAAGCATAATGTGAAATGACAACGTTCAAGTAAAAATAGTATTTAAAGTATATCATCCTTAATTCGTGTGAACTCTCCTTTTTTCAATTAATTGTTACTGTGATTTTCGTGTTCAAAGTGCTCTTGCGATCTCGCTAATAGCCAGAAATGGACATGCTTAGGATTTTCTGAAAAGTGGGGATCACTTTTTTAGATCAATCCTCACCGAAATCATTTAGCTTAGGTATGGACTGTTCTACGCCCATTTAGAGGTGAAGAGATAATGGCGTAGTAGCGAAAGCATATGGTAATTTTAATTCAAAGTGCACGTGCGAGCTCACTAATAGCCAAAAATGGACATGGTTAGGATTTTCTGAAAGATGGGATCTATTCTTTCCATCAATTCAAACCGAAGTTGTTTAACTTCTTTTGGGCACATCCTACGCTCATTTAAACGTGAAGAGGTAAAGGCATAGCATCAGAAGCGTATGTTGATTTTCGAATTCAAAGTGCACTTGCGAGGCCTCTACATTTTAAGTGTGGTTCTTGTGAGGGGCTATGTATGTGTATTTTGTGTGGAGGCTGGCATGTTACAATCCTTGTTCCCTGGAATTGGAGTTCAAATTATAGTTCGTTGCGTTCGAGTGAACTCTAATCCGTTTTTATTCGTGTCATTGACAGCTGTGAGTGTGGGGATACGACCTCTAATCCTTTTTTCTAAACGGCGAAGTGTGTTTTGTTCAGTTAATTTGTTGGCTTTGTTCTCTTCTTTTTATTGTAATTGGTCCGGTCTGGTATCATTTGAACAGTGTTTACACTGTCCACCCAATTTTATTTGCGAAAGAACTGAGCATTAGAAATGCATAATTAGGTTCATGTTCTGCCCAAGCTTCGTCCCATGTCTATTATTTTACGGCAACGCATTGGCGTGTGTCTTGATTTAGCATGTGTCTTTTTGATGGGCAGTTGCTTTTGCATTGTTGCAGGCAGATGCAATATCTGGCAAACTATCGCAGAAACAAATCAACTGGCTTCCTGAAGCCCGTATTGAATACCGAAATAAGTAATTCAGTCGTGTCGACCACCCAAAAGGACAATGCATCCTCCGGTTTAAATCTTGAAGATTTCAGAGAACATCAGGACCGTTTCACTTTGGTTCTCAACAACGAGTTAACTTTTTATTTCAGAAATGAACAAGATACGACGACAATGTTACTTTCCCCGTGCCCAAGCATCGTTACATCTTGTTCGAGTGCTCTCTTACCCGATCTTGTGCGCCTCACGTTTTTATTGCACCATTGTTACATGTAACATTTTCATATTTTTAGCTGCTCCTCCGCCTCCGTTCCAGTTTTTGAAAATTGTCGTGCGTAAACGAACTCTAATAAGCATTGCCTGCAGGCCGTGCTAATGTAGATACACGTTTTATTTGATTAGTAAACGTGGTAAGCTACCTTTTAGTTTGGCACATCTTTCTTTAGTCTGGTTAATCTTGGGTTTAACCCTGAAAAAATTGTATCAAAAGCAAAACCTTCGCAGTTAATCTAAAAAATATGTTTTATAAAAGAGATGCAAAATCTACGAAAATCTAGCCATGGAAACATTGCTTAAGTCAGGGGATGGGGGGGTGAAATAATTCTCTGAACACAGTTTTTGGCTGTAACTCATGAACCGTCAACAAACCGAAAGAATAATATTAAACAAAACCGTTCAAGACAGGAAAGGTGATGTACATCTTTTGCGTAAATGCAACCATTGAATCCCAAGATACTGTTTCAAGTATATTTCCCCTAATTCGCTCGAGCACTCCTTTTCGGTTTCAAAGTGTTTTTCGAGCTGTCTAATAGCCCAAAATGGACATGCTTAGAATATTCTGAAAGGTAGGGATCTTTTCCTTCCGTCAATTCTACCTAAATTGTTTAGCTTAGATAGGGACTGTTGTAGGGACGTTTAAAGGTGTGCGAAGAGGCAAAAGCATATCGTGATTTTCGATTCCAAAGTGCTCTGACGAGATCTCTAATAATCCAAAATGGACAAGCTTAGGATTTTCTACAAGAAGGGGATCTCTTCTTACCATCAATCCTAACCAAAATTGTCAAGCCTAAATAGGGACTGTCCTAGATGCGTTTAAATATGAAGTGGTAATGGCACAGTGGCGAAAACATATGGCGAATTTCGATTTCAGAGGGCTACTGCGAGCTTTCTAATAGCCCGAAGTGGACATGCTTAGAATTTTCTGAAAGGTGGGCGTGTCTTCTTTCCATCAATACTAACTAAAATTGTGTATCTTAGAGACGGGCCATCCTACGCCCGTTTGGAGGTGAAGCGGCCATGTCAAAGAGGCAAGAGCATGTGGTGATTTTCTATTTCAATGTGCTCTATAAAGCTCTCTAATAACCCGAAATGGACGTACTTCAGATATTATGACAGGTGGGGAACTCTTCTTTCCATCAATCCTAACCAATATTGTTAAGCTTAGCTGGGAACCATTCTACACCCGTGTAAAGGTGAAGTGGTAATAGTGCAGCGGCTAAAGCACTTGGTGATTTTCGATTTCAAAGTGCTCTCGAAAGTTATCCAATAGCCTGAATTAGACAGGCTTAGGATATGCTGAAAGATGGGTATCTCTTGTTTGAAACGTTCCTAAACAGAGACTTAAAGTAATGTCGAAACGAGTTTCCAATCCCTGTTATTCCATGTGACCCTAGGGGTAAGCAACATATGTGTGACGTCACACAAGATCACATCCATCTTCAACCACCAAAACACCCGAAAAAAAGCCCCAGAGCCAATCTCTCTTTTCCTTTTGTAGCCAGATCTCTTGCCAACCAATGCATCACAAATGCGCACTCTCAAACCAAACCTAACCAGTTTAGAGCTCTTAGGCAACAGCTATTGCAGCTCTTTCTACGAATATTTCTCATAAATCAGTTCTGGTGATATAGGCAAATGTTGCACCATGGGAATGTATGGCAATCTGATAAACTGGCCATTACAAGTCCCCCCCCCCCCCAAACATCTCAAGTATGTTTGATGCAATTCACATGTACTAATAATAAAGGGGGAGGGGGACAGTAAAGTTGGGTAAGGGAAATGGAACCACAGTCTTGCAGCCCACATCTGGCTAGCTTTCCCTGGAGCCAGCCTAGATAGCACACTACACAGGACAGTTACAACCATGTAGCCAACCGCTATATCATCCCCACCCAAAATTAAAGTACCTCCTGAACTTTAATTTTAAGCAAAATATTAAACAAATTAACACCAGCAATGGCAAGCCTAACCATAAATAAAAATCCATGTGCTCTACGTGGTTGCTCCACCCACCTAGAACACCATACAGCAAAGACCGAAAAGACATTTATTACAATAGCATACAAGTAATGCAACAGCTACATGCACTGCAATAACAAATTAAGTCTGAAATTCACAAAGCCCAAATCCAAATATTGTACAATTCAATCTCGTGCAAAACGTTGACGAAGTAAACATCACTAAATAGTTAAATCACAATCCGAAATACAACGAACAACCACACGAAACAAACACATACATGCAGGTTTAGATAACAACAAAGCAGGAAAATGAAGCAAAAAAGTCAAGACAGGTCGAGTAACACACCCACAGAACTTAAAATATTTGCAATTCAATACAGACGTATAACTAAATACACAACTGCAAATGATCACACATCTAAAAGCATACACCTTTTTTCCGAAGAAAAAAAATTCACATGTAAAGTAATATACACCTAGGCCAGGAAAAAAATTTTAAAAAAAGTATAAAAAAAAAACAAATATCACAACAACAAAAAACATAACAAGATAAAAAACATTAAAAAAAAGTATCACAATAGGTGAGATTTGTGTTCCTTTTGTTCCCTTCAAGATAGCAGAGCAAGCATTATTAAAAAAAAGGAGAAGGATGGGGAGAAGATTGAGGGAAATAAGGGAAATGAATATGATGTAGCATCCCGCAATTGCTAAAACCTGGCCAGGGTACCACCAAGCACAGAATGCAGCACAATTTTCCTTAAAACAAAAAAAAAGGAATATACGTCTTGCTCCATAACAACACAGACATGCCAAAAACACACGTAAAAAAATAACCACAATGCAAAAGACACAATAAAAGAAATAAGCACTAGATTTAAAATATCGGACAAAGCAATACATAAACATACACAATACAGAAAATTCATAAAACCTAATAACACATGGCAGATTACGGCAGATCGACTAAAAACGGACAAAGCACCCTTTCCAAAACAACCCGTCTCAAGCCTCCAACTCTCCCACCCTACTGCTTAGTGGAAGAATTGCCAGAGAACCAGGGTCATCCCGTTCAAGGAAACCACATATTCTTAAAACGTTCCATGAAACCTCCAACTGACCCATACATAGACGGCATATGCAGGGGACGAATTTCCGGCAATGAAGAACATGCAGTACAGAGGGGAGCAAAATGTTTGGTCTGCTAATAATGATCAAATACAACAATGAAGATTTTTGGTATTGTTATGTTCCATTGCATTGAATTGAACATAACAATACCATAATTCTTAATTGTTGTATTTGATCATTGTTAGCAGACCAAACTTTTTGCTCGCCTCTGTACATTTAGACGTAAATAATTGCCCTACTCAATCGTAACCGTAACAGCACTAGGACACACACAATCAACTGCACGTTCGATAACTGGCCAATTCTTCTAAAATCTCGACTCAAGCCTGCGATACTATAACGGAGAGGTGACGTAAGACGTATGCCCAGCGAATCAAAAGACTTGCGTATAGAGGTAAGCACCAAACTTAAAACCATCACACATGCAGCAAAACAAACAAGACATGTGTATCCTTTATACAGAGACCTGAAGTACACACTGGCTTCCCGACGAAAACCATTATTAATTCAATAACACGAAATTAGTGCACCAAGGGAATCTTATCAGTTAACGAGTAGAACTAATCCAAATTAAATTCAAATCAAACAAAGTGAACACATGAAAAATAACGAACTCAGTAACACCGGGGAAAATTAAACAGGAACATAGATAGCACAACGAGGCAGGACACAACGAAATGCACATACCACAAACACACCGTAGTCCACGTCACGTCCAAATCGTAGTGTACGGCTGCACGCCCAAGAGGCAGGTGTGCCCGCATCAAAGGCATACCCCCCCCCCCCCTATACTTGATGTACGAAAGGTACGTAGCATAATCATCACGACAGAAATACAACTTACATATTTCATGATAACACAAAATACTCTCTGGTTAGCGTTAAGATACGGAAGTAAAATAAAAGGCCATATTTACAAGAGGTCATCCAAACACACAAAGGCACATAAAACAACGGAATTTATGACGAAATAAATTATGCTAACAAACACGGCGGACGTACATAACATAGCAACACTAATAAAATAAATCGTTATTGATAAAAACAACCAGAGAAAAACGTAAGTCTGGGCTACACGAAGCCAACTGCGTACATCCACACACAAAATTAAAAGCATTAAGTCGAACACGAATTTATTTAAGCTCCCAAGATACCCGTAAACCTTAACAAAGGCCCAGAATCCAAACACACATAGGGCGCAAAGCATTAAAAAAGTAGGTGATGCATAATCATTTTCAACTGAACTAACCACAGATACAAGCTAGCCTAGGGAACGATTTGTAACGCGACCGCTGTACTCGTGCTAGCTCCGACAAGCGTACTTAGCTAGTCCGATAGGTTCTGGCGATTCACAACACGCTTAATTACCTAGTGCCTTACACACGACTTCAAAAGGTAAATCAGAAACGTCCAGGATGTCTCCAAAAACCAACATTCCGAACTACGGTACAATAATTCTATAATCAATAATAACATATCACCCTCCCAGCAATATACCCACACTCAACATGTAAGTTTAGATTGGCACCAAATTTTAATGGGAAAAGCTGAAATATACATACAACATCTATCCAACTCATCCCTAAAAAAGTATGGAGTATATAACCATCTCCACCAATGTCCAAGACATATACTGAACGCAAGGCATTCGGCGGGGGGAGGATTGGATTAAAAAAATGACAAAATTTTATAATCAGTGCGTGTTCACATAAACACAATCCCACCCATCAATACACTACAGAAACCAGTCATACGTTTTAAGCAACTCCTCACGTTTTAAAAACCAACAAAATTCCCGAACTCTGCTAATCATCGTATAATCTTCTTCACCACAAATTCACGTACGTCACAAATTGCTGGAAACGCAACCGAAAATTACACAAACGCGGGTGTACAATACGTGGGTGTCCCGGGTGTACCCGGGAATAAATGCTAAGAAATGCCTAGAGAAGACCCATCCTTCGATGTTTGTACATGAATTACCTCGGTTGCCTTGCCCTGTGTTTATTCACCACAACCTTTTTAGGCCAACCCGAAACGTGTGGGGGTTAACAACCCGATGTCATTACCTGAGCGTGAAATACTGCAGCCTGACCCGATCACCCGGGACGCCACCACAGCTCCCTACGGTCCAGCACACATACCAACAGTTCAACCTCAAAGCGGTCTTCAATATGATCAACTGCAAATAGTAATATACCAAACTTATTCTAACACTTTTTTCGGCATATTTTGTTCGTAATAGCACGTGACGTAAAAACAGGCAACATCCGCCTTACATCGAGGCATTTATTAATGTACACAAATGTATAAAAATTATGTACAATAAAAAATATACAAGGCCTGCGTCAACTCCCACCGTAACGAATAGCACAATGTAACATCGACTTTCTTCTGAAATCACTGGCTACTCATTTTTGTAAAAAGATCTGCAACGACAAAATTATTACCCCTAAAGATGTAAAGCTGCTTAAGGATACAAAATCCGCAGCTACAACTAAAATGTACGTTGTTGCAGAACAAAAGCCATCTTTACATAGTGGAATGCAAATCGGCTTCTTGTGTTCCGCTACGTAATGTAAAACGGTTCATCTTAGGTTTCTTAAACCTGTTCCCTCCACTGGCCCATATGTACCTACTAGCTGAAGCCCGTGCTACGCACGGGTGGTGTTTGATGCATCGTTTAAAACACTGGGACGATTTCGTTCCTCATGTGTTGGTTATGGAATGCGTGTATCCCGCATTGGCTAGCAAACGATGATTTTCGTTCGCTTCACTCCCTCATTCAGTGCATCCCTTGTTCCGGAGTCCATACACTTACATTACATATGAATCTCTCCTCCGAAAATGAAAGGAATACACCTTTGTACACCTGAAACAAATAAATACGCCTTTGTACAGCGTAGTGTAAATGTTTAGCCTGCCGGCTTTGTCTTTTTTGTTCAATATTTAACCGAGTTTCAGTAATCCTTTAATTTTAATGGTGTACAACGACACAACCTTTACCCAGCAGACTAATATTGTTGGATATAAGTGAAGCATTGTTTTATCCGTTAAAAGTTAAGTTTTCAGTTTGGGGACACTGTTCACTTCGCTCCCTCAATCGCTTCCCCTGACCCGGACTCCAGGCACTTTCATATGAATATTTCCACCGTAAATGAAAGAAAAGAAACGTGGCGTGGTGAAATGAGTTTAACACACTTTTATTAACTGTTGTTGGTGGCTTCAGTTAGTTGGTGGGTGGCTTTGGCTCTGGTAATGCAGTCTGTAATTTCGCTGCAAGTCTGCAACGACTAAGCACACTTGATACAATACAATACAATTAGTACTTGCAGTCATATTGCAAAGTGACATTGTAGCGGTGTTGACGACGACTGTGCTGCCATCCAGTGATCGGTAGTGTAAACCGCGGTGCAGCATTGTTTCCTCTGACATATACGAAGACAACAACGACCGAACCTTTAGCGGTTGTTACGGCTTGCTCTCTCATATGGTTGTTGCGGAAGGCGTCTATCCGTCTATATTTTTTTGCACACACTGACTAACAAATGCTGATTTTCGTTCGCTTCGCTCACTCAGTAAGCACCTCCCCTTCCCCGGACTCGACGGACTTTGATACGAATATTTACACCGGAAATACATAAATAAGCCTTTCTAGAGCAAAGTCGAAACCTTTAGCCCACGGGGCTTTATCATCCCCCCCTCCTATATTTAACAGAGTTTCAGTAATGGTTTTATTTTAATTATCCTCAACGACAGAACCTTTAGAAAGCGGTGCACGGGTGATGTTGGATTCACCGTTTGCAACATTGGGACGTATTGCTCTGTCATGTGTTTGTTATGGAAGGCGTGTATGCTGTCTATGTGCCGTCTATGTATTTGTGAGAATGCTGGCTAACAAACGCTGATTGTCGTTCGCTTCGCTCACTCATTCAGCGCCTGACCTGACTCGGACTCCATGAAAATAAATAAATAAGCCAGATTCCATGCACTTTCATATGGATTTCTACCATCAATAAATAAATACGCCTTTGTACCATGGGTTCGTGTATGGTGCACGGGTGGTGTTAGCAGAACCGTTAGCAAGCAGTGAACGACGTTGTTAGTTTGCGCACACGGCTAACAAACGCTGATTTTCATTTGCTTCGCTCACTCATTCAGTGCCTCATCTGACCCAAACTCCATGCACTTTCATATGGATTTCCACCGTAAATAAATAAATACGCCTGATTCTGGGCAGCAAGTAAAGTGCTTTCAATATTTAGCGGAATTTCACTATTCCTTTAATTTTAGTCGTCTACAACGACAGAACCTTTAGCCAGCGGTTTAATATTAAGAAGCATATACATTAACTGAATCATTGTTTCATCCATCGTTTTAGTTTATTGGCAACAATCAGTTTTTAGTTTATTGCCAACAATCATTCCGTTTACAATAATCGAATACTGCTATTATTAGACGGGTGGCCGTCGGCCGTCGTGTGGCCGTCTCGTTGTGTCCATCTGACGCGACAACTCGATTTTATTAATAAAGATTATCGTGTAATATACTCTGATACACTAATATACTTAGAACCAAAGTAATTCATGACCCGGTTAACCCAAATGCGTATAGTATGGATCAACCCACAAATCAGTGAACCTTACTCCTCCAACCGAGAACTGAATTCGTATTTTAATGGGTAGGTAATCGTATACAACGCAATTGTCACACACACAAAAAAATCAAAAACAAGATACAAAGAAAAATAATTAATTACCATATAAAATAATAATAAAGAAAAATGCTAGAATATTACGTACCATAACGTAAATGAATAATTGCGTAACTTCATATTCGACGAGAGAAATGCAAACAGTTAGTCCATCTATAAGTGTGTTAGCATCAACTTAAAGCAACGTCAACAGTTTTGCATAGTTCTTTTTCTTTATTAGTGTTCGTTTTTATGTCCGTTTAAAATGTTGCATTTTTATTGTAGCTTAAACAGATTTGAACAGTCCGTTTTGCACGTAATCGGGTCACAAAATCTTTAATCCCACAAAACCAACGAAGTTGCGATGTATCCGCGACACGACCCCCGCAAGCCTGACTCCCAAATTCGAGACGTCAACACTGCTATCAGGCAAGGAGTCGTGTACCATTCATACCGCAAGGCGCGCCGACGTCGTCCTCCGTCGCAGCGGATGAATGAAGTGCAGGTAGCGTGGCGTCAGTGTTCACCTCTCGTCTGTAGAGAGGGGGTTGGTGACATCACAGCTGCCTGCCCAAACCGTCGTCTCATTAATTCATCTTAAAAATGCCAAACAAGTAACATTTTCGGCATCCATAAACTTCATAAAGCACTTTAAAGCTTAAAACACGTAGACTGCAAAGAAAGATTTGTAAACCCCAACCTAAGGTCTTTCCACCCCAATTTCGGAGAAACTACTAGCCAGCAACGGCCCAAGTCTTGACCAATGCTATTCGAAGCACCATTACGCATATGAAGACGTTTCACACCCAGTTACCGCGGCAACTGCCTTCCGCTGCTGGCCGGTTAACAATGCCGGCTATTAAGGCTGTACCGAGCACATTTTTTCCTCCCGAGCCGAGCGCTCAAAAAACGCCTGGTACACCGAGCATAACCGAGCCGATCAGTGATGCCGAGCACAACCGAGCACCTTTATCAATCACAGGGTGCTGCCGGGAATACCAGCTTTTTCACATTTTCTCACATTCCAACTTTTCATTTTTTCACATTTTTCACATAACTGCTTTTTATTTTGCTTACAAACCTACTTTTCATTCTCTTGTATCTTTCATTCTTTTCAGTCTTCGTTTTCATATACGCACCAGTTTCAAAATTTTTTAATGCATTTTTTTTCTTTTCCAGTAACCATAGTAATTTCTCTGCAATTTCACTCAAGAGAGCAAACGCGAATTCAAAGCAATTCCGGTAATAAACCAATCAATTTTTTTTTTCGTGTTCTAACAGTAGACATTCCTACGTATAATTCCGGGACCAAAATGAAAACGCATAATTTTATTGTTTTTTTTTACTTTGGTAGTGCGTTTTGCCTTATTTTTCATACAACACTCGTGCCTTTTATATTTTCCCCTTTTATTTTACCACTGGCAAATTTTCACATTTTTCACACCGGCAGCATCCTGCAATCAGCACTCGCTAAAATGCCAAGCAGGCTTCTAGATGGAACAATTCTTTTTAGTAACAGCCTGGCGTAGCAGCAACCATAGGCTACTATTAGTTTCGCACACTGTAATTGATGACGTATCGACATTATCTGGTATAGCCAATTAAGCCTGCATTAACAACTATTATCATAACAAAACAAGTGATTTTATTATGAGGTAAGTAACTTTTAAGCTAATAAAAGTTTTAAAAATTTATCATTCAAAACAATTAAATGAATGCTGTTGACACTAAAACTCAGAGGTTTTTCTTGATGAAGGTAGTTTCTTAACTTTTTCAGGTTTCAGAGATGAACGTAATGGTGTTAACAATACTTCCAGTAACCAGCAACTAGCAACCATGTGCACGTTACGCCTAAAAAAGAATCTTCCGCTATAATGCACTGCTGCGGTTGCCAAGAATAATATGTAAGCGAATGTCCAAAAAAACATTAAAAAAAATTAGTTAATCTGCACGAATTACCTGCAAATTTAGTTAATATATTGAATTCTGTGGTAGTCCTTCAACCTTCGTGCAGCAGGAACCATGCATAGATCATAATCATCGACTGAAATTCGGCAAAATGAAGCTCGCGTTCAAGGTCCAGTGGTCACAAGATCGTGCGCCAAGACTTGACGCGAGCCGCGCTGCTCGGTCGGGTAAATGTACGTAATTGCTCGGTATACCGAGATTGTCGATCATGCTCTGCTCGGCGAGAATCGGTTCGGCAGCTCGGTATCGGTACAGCCTTACCGGTTATCATCAAATCCAAGTGATTCAGAAATAAGCACGTCTTTATGAAACTCTTCTGCAGGCGTTACAATTTTTTCCCCATTCTTTAAAAATGAAAGCAAGTTTATCTCAGCTTGGGTCAACGGACGCACACGTCACTTTTGCTCCGTTTCGTAACAACCAAATGGAGAGGGTGGCAGATGAATCACTAAGATAAACCATCCATAGTACAATCGAGTTAAACACGCCTTACAAGTAGGCTAATAAATAAACGCGTCCATACAACACAACAGTCCAGCGCGCACCCAATGTAAACCTATCAAGTTCAAGGGAAAAAGAAAGTCGTGAAAATCCGTGAAATCCGTAAAAAATAGTTATGAAAAAATAAAGATCTTACTGCCGTCCGGCTACATAATGCTCCCTGTGAAATCTGGTTTCAATAACGGTCAGCCACCCGTAAGTACCATTGTCCGTAGAACGCCGTAGAAATAAATCTTGAAAACTCTTGAAGTTTCCACTTGAAAATGCCAGAGGTCGGGAAAAAAATCCTGTTCTAAAGTTCAAATCTCGTTGGATCAAACCCGCCGATTAACTTTCAGTTTCCATGCACACAACACAACTCGGAGCTTGAACTTCTGTATAAGAGAATGCCGAACGTAGAGTCATTCCCCTGTTCTTGCGTCTCAGGCGTTAGGGACTCAATACACCCGTTACTGTGTTGCCGCTACAACCCACAAACGTCTACGGTCTGCCTTTGACCTCCCAGGCTCTTCTGGTCTGCCAGACCAACTGCGTCCAACCATCCAGGCCACTTCCCACCCAGTTCTTTTCTTTATACACAGACGATTTTGTCTCAGCCAACCAAGAAGATCAACGCTCGACCTCTTCCGACGAACTACACTCAAGACATGCACACTTTGAACCTTCCTTTACGGACAATCCCGATCCCTCGGAAATTCCTCTTCCTGAACTATTAAAGACTGTTGAAGATGTGATCCCTGATTACTTACTATACAACCCTTTTTCAACTCCACCCGAGCCAAGCAACAATCATGGCCTATCTACTGGATTTGGCTTTGGCCTACGGGACCGCCTATCTCGCCAACCTGCCGTCCTCAGCCAGTCCATTACTCTTCTCACGACTCTCCTGCGGTGGGTAATGGCTTTCTCCTGCGTAAAGGTGATCCTTTGGAATTAGATAAAGAACCCCTCCTCCTCGTCCGGGGCGTGGAACCAGCTACTTCCATCCTACAGGGACGGGACCGCGCACCTTAAGAACTTTGATTCTTATCCACAATCCAAATTCCTGACGACTGATTTGAAGTTGGACTTTGGGACTGCACTGTTTATTCTGAGACGAGTTTCGGTCCCGGCCTCGGTCCTCTGGGACAATGACTGCCTCATGTGCTTGGGCCTCTGTGCGGCCTCTCAAGCGGACGTTCTTAACATGGCCGCTAACGCTCTGTGTGAAAAACTTTCTGCCGACCCTCCCTTAGCCACAGCCAAAAATTTGGCTTTTCTCATTAGTCAAGTCTTCCGCAAAACCTGTTTCACAATGTACCACTCCATGAATTGGTTCACCAGAGCCCTCTTCCATTCAACTTTTCTCCTTCGAGAAGTTGCCCTAAATACGGCCTCAAACCTTTATTACTCTACACGTCACGAGTTATGCAATCAGCCCATTCATTAGTCTGATACACTCTTCAAGGGACTCATTCTGAAGTTAGCTCCGCATCTTGGCATCGTACATAAACCTAAGGCATTTCATCCTAAGTCCTCTGGCTATCCATGCACATCGTCGCGTCTTGTCAGCTCCGACACAAACGACGACCGGCATCAACCGCCACTTCAGACTCCTGTTTCCAATCCTCGTCCTCTGTCCACACCTCGACAGGCCCTTTCATAATTCCGGTTTTCGGCACGGACGGGGCCGCTCCTATGACTACCATACAACCCATGACAGCCGCGGATGTTAAACTTCACCAGGTCCCCGCCAACCCACCCAGTCTACAACACGTTCTACCTGCCTGGCAGCCGCTGTTCTATCCCCACCTTGATCCTCAGCCATGTTCATCTCCACCCACCTGTCCGCAGAAGTACACGATCTCCCATGCAAGGGGCCATTCGGCCCTGCCCCAATCAGTACAGACCAGGCTTCTACAGTTTGATTTTTTTTTGCCCAGAGAAAATGGAAGACTTCAGACTCGTTTTCAATCTCAAACCCCTTAACCAGTTTATCTGCACGACCATTTCAAAATGGAAACGATCGGAAACATCTGCCATTCCTTTTCTCCATGTGACTGGAAGATTTCCGTCGATCTCTCAGACACCTACCTACACATTCCGCTACGTGCAACTGTCTGGTACTTCTTCCGATTTATCTGCGCCGGCACAGGTTACAAGTTCCTTTGCCTACCATTTGGCTTCAACGCAGCACCCCGAGTCTTCACTGCCGTTCTCAAGCCAATCCTAACTACTCTTCACCAGCACCAGATATGAGCCAGCACCTACCTGGATCACTGGATTCTTTCTCATCAAGACAGGGCTGCTGTGCTCCGCAATCTCAATTACACCATTAGCCTTCTACAGTGCCTTGGCTTCGGCGTCAACTTTTCCAAATCCTGTCTTGTCCCCTCCCAACATTATGTGTTTTCAGGAGTGTTCATCGATCTTGCCACAGCATCGGTTATGCCATCTCCTGGGTGAATCTCTGACCTCCAGTCGAAAATCCGAGATTTTCTGTGCCTCCGAACCTACACCTCAAGTCAGCTCAACTCCCTTATCGGAACAGTGGACTCAGTAGCCAGCCTGGTCCCCTACGGATGATGGATGGTCCGGCCACACCATCTCTTCCGCATGGCCAGAGGCCCACCTACAACCATCCATCAACAAACCTCACGAAGTACCCTCCTCACTTCCGCTCGACGTCCTCCTTTCGTGGATAGACATTCCCACACTTTCATGAACCGTCTCTCTCCACGAACCATTTCCATACCTTATCACCTAAATGATGCGTGCCTTACAGGATGGGGAGCTCATATTGGCGATAACATGATCTCTGACACTTGGCACCCAGGGGATTAAATCCACACCAACGTACTGGAACTTCGAGCTGTGCTCCTAGTACTTGCCACTTTCACCGCCTAGTTGCTCGAAAAGTGGTTCAGGTAAACATCGACGACACCACAGCAGTGGCTTACCTTCAGAATGGAGGAGCGATATGCTTCCCTATCTCCACCAAGTGACATCAGACATCTTCCAGCTACGCATCCGCCTCCAGATGACCATCCTCCCACTACACATTCCAGGCAATCGCAACGCCGTTGCGGTCTCTCTTTCCTGCCAATCCCTACCATCTGGGGAGTGTTCCCTGTAGACTTACATTTACGAATATCTATTCAACATTTGGGGTCGTCCAATGGCGCACCTCTTCGCCACGAGGAACAATGCCAAACTTTGCCACTTCGTCAGTCCAGTTCCATACAACCTGCGAATGGGGAATCAATGCCCTAACCATTCCTTGGGACCACCTCTTCGGATACCTCTTCCCACCATTCAAACTACTTCTATTGGTCCTGTGCAAGATTGCCCAGTGCCCCGGCCAGTTTCTTCTAATACCACGTTTCCCAACCGGTGAGGCAGGCCTCCCTTGGGAGGCACGGAGCAACTGCAGCGGAGGCGCGAGCCGTTGCCAGTGCCGTACTATAAGAGCCCATTTATGCAACGAATCACCTTTGGATTCTCGCAGCTAGAATTTAATCGTGATGGAAAGGTGTCGTGGCCATGTTAACAATGCTACCTGGATTAGCTAAATCCGACATTGTTTGAGCAAATGCTTACAATCTTATAATCAGTGAAAATAAGACAAAGAAACAATTTCCGGGTCACTTCTGACCTCACATTACTGACTGTTTTCGTTGCGAGACGGCAGAGCTAAAATTGCCACCATGGTGGAATTTCAGATGATTTCTAGCTTCTGGTTGCGAGAATGCAAAGGCGAGTCGTTGCGTAAACGCGCCCTAAAGATCAGTAACGATTTTTTTTAACTATGCATCACAAAAGAAGTTAAATTGTATGAGGAAGGCAAAATTTTCATTTTTATATATCTACAGACTTGTTGTGCAATCTCCAGTCATTTTAACCAAAATTCTAAATATTTTTGTTTTCATGTTGCAACACTGCCTCGTCGTAGAGAAAAAAATTGCACAGGTATTTACCTTTATTTGGGGGGGGGGGGCACCACATTGCCTGCTTGTTCCAATGGGGAGGAATACTGTAGAAAAGGTTGGGAACCACTGTTCTAATAGCTCCAAACAGGCCAGCAGCACCTTGGTTCCCTCTGCTACTGGAACATCTTATAGATTTGCCACACTGCCTTCTGACAGACCCGCACCTACTCTCCCATTACTGGGAACCCCGGTTTCACCATCGCCCATCATTACTGTGACTTTACGGGTGGCTACTATCCTCCAATTCCTTGAAGCAGCAGACATTTCTCCACATCGAGCCTCTTCCATTTCTGCCAAAACTGTCCGTTCCTCTACCAACAAAATCTGCATCGTGGCGACATCCTTCTGTTGTTACATCCCATTATTTTCGGGACATGTCTTCCCAGGCGGATGGACTTTATCGCCTGGGTCCCTTCGTTGCTGCCAGGTGAATATTATGACCCCTTAAGCCATTCGGTCATCTTGTATCTTATCCTTCAAATAATCTCCTTCACCAGACCGATAGCGATTTTTTTTTATTTTCTGAAAGCCAGCTCGCAACCCCGAGTGCCTGTCAAGTGGAGCCCATCACCTTTGACGAGGTCTGTGGAATGCTAAAATTCAGGTAATGTAAGTGTACGTAGGCAATTAAACTATTAATTTACTAGGCCCACCTGGTTGAAGTTGATTTTTATTGCCTAGCCGAAACTATACATTACCTCTGTGTTGCCACTGGGACACTATAGAGGAATAAGAGATGAAGCCACGAGCGCCGAGGTGCTTTATATAGCGGAGGGAAGCACGCAAAGATGCATGGTGGGTCGCGAGGCTGGCATGGCTCCAAAGCTTTAATCTCTAGATCAAACAGCAAGGAGAAGGAGAATGCTAAAATTCAGGTAACGTATATTTTTGGCTAAGCAATAAACACCAATTTCAACAAGGTAAATTGATGGGTTTTTTTTTCATAGTGGGGAGGGGGTGGGGCAAATATTCTACGTCTCCCTAGAATTTTTTGGTATAATTCACGTATAAAACGAACGATGACTTTATTTTTATAGTACGATTATTTTTCTCGCTTTGCATATGTTGGCTCCATAAAAACATACCTTTGAAATAAATACATAATAAATAGAATTTTTCTAAGACTGTTACGCCCCTCTCGTGCGTTCTGAACTTTGGGGGCGGGAGCGGAGTTATTTGCCTTCTTGCCTCTCCTCCCCCCACCAATCCATTATTCACGCCGCTGCAAGTCGATAACATGTACTTTCGAAAAATACTGCAGGCAAGCCCACTACGATAAGGCAATGGTGTGCATGAGCGTAACTATTGATTTTTTTCAAGGGTCAAAAATATTGTGACCCTCCTGAGTGTACTGAAAAAAAAACTACAGTAGCGATACTGACAGCTTCAAAACAGGGTAAACACTCACATCATGGGGGGGGGGGGGGTCCCCTCAGCAGTTGAGGCATTTTTAGAACTTTAGATTGCTGAAAATGTCATTTTCGACGTCTAAAAATGACATTTCCTCCCTCCCGGCGAAAAATAATGACTGTGTCCTAAGCTTTTTTCATGGTCCAGTCATTTAAACACACCTATGAAATGGCCAACCAGGAAATTACAACGAGAAAAAATTCATCAATAACAGAAATTTCAATTGTAACTATAAAATCTAAAAAGGCCCTCTTACGAATCTATAGGAAGGCCCATGTGCCATTAGCACCCTGGCACTATGGCCAGTCCAGGCCTGGTTACGGTAGGACTCTATAATCCGTACGCGATTTGTAAACTGGACTGGAATATCGATTGTCTACTCCAGTACAACACCACGACTAGCATCATGGGTAAAAAAAAACCGCCAGAGCAGAGGTCATAAAATGGCGTCTGTTAACGCGTCTTCAATCGGGAAAAGAGGTAAAATGATTTCACAGCCAACTAGGGAAATTATTTGGAATGTCTATTGTTATCTGCGAAACAATGACAAAGAGCAAGAACGCCGTTCCCCAAGAAACGTTAGATGTAACAAAGGTTTCTTTCAGTTGTGTTAAACGAATAGTTAACGAAGGCGCGCAACTACCCGCCGAAACAAGTGCCACTCCAGCCGCAGCAGACGCTACAGTTCCGCGGTTCATAACGGCAGCGAAATAACGGCCAAAGGCGCCAAATTTAACAAGATTGGACGACTTTCAACTGTCAGCCGCTCGAACAGCAATAACTGAAAT
>JAHWFP010160081.1:0-13843 GCA_023313725.1 Lithobius niger | reverse complement strand
ATGGCCTTCGTTTTGTTCGGATCAGGTTGCACTCCCTTCTCAGAGATGATATACCCTAAGAAGCGAGTAACGGGTTTTCGTAGCTGGATTTTATTAACGTTTAATGTAGGATTAGCTCGATCTAGTCGTGACAGAATGAACTCAATTTTTTCGAGGTGGGGGCGCCTCTCGTCGGATGCACAAGAAAGGTCATCCTGGTAACCCCAGGTTCCCTGGTGAGGTGAGTCACGCAACAACAGATCAATCAGACGTTGAAAGAATCTAGCAGAATTTTTGAGACCAAAGTGCATGGTTTTCGGGGCATAGTGTCTGCCCGGTACACAAAAGGCTGCAAGTTTTGATGACTCCTCGTCCATAGGAATTTGATGATAAGCGCTGCGAAGATCAAAGGTCGTAATATACTTTGACGCTCCAACAGAACTAATAATATCATCAATGACTGGTAGGTTGTAACAATCGTCCTTCGTAACCGAGTTCAAGAAACGATAGTCCTGTATCAGGCGAAACGAACCGTCGGGTTTCATTTTCAGAAACGCGGCGGAACTATGTGGACTGTCGGTTTCTTCGATCAAACCATTTGCGAGCATCTCTTTGATTACACCATCCATAACTTTCCTACGCTTGGGATTTAAAGGATAGGCTTTAGCGTTATGAAATGGTTTTTTTTTCAGTTCAATATGCATTTTAACTAAGTTGCAACGCCCTAATTCGTCCCTAAAAACATTCTTGTACTTTAAGAAAACATTATGTACATCAAGTTTCTGTTCATCACTTAGATCAGCATTTCTTACCACTTCATCCCAAGGATAACAACCAAGACCAACACTGATCATTCATGTGAATGTCAACCCCTAATCTAGAGCTTAAATCGGTACCTAAAACAATGTCGTAAGGCAAAGAATCGCAGACAATGCAAGGATGAGAAATATTTTCGTTCATTATTTCTAAGTTCCCTTTAAACCACCCTTTTAACCTCGAAGGTGAAGAATCGATACAAACCAAGTTAAGCTTCGTTTTAAGAAGGTGGCGGTTGTTTTTCACATTTTCCCAGACGGAAGTTCGAACCAGGGTATATGGCGAGCCACTGTCTCAAATTCCACAAGTAGGAAGAGTATCAATTTTAAGTTCAGTTAAAGGTCTGGGTCCGGGTTCAACATAGTTTTCAAAGTTCACAAAGATATCGGGAGCAAAAGCTGGTAACCCTAATGATTGCTCCTCCTTATTGGGTTGCTCTCGTTTTCCGAACCAGAAAAGTTCTGTTGAGTTTGGGAAGATGAAGGTTGGTTTCGGTTAGGGTGGGGAGGGGGGGGGGGGCCAACTGGAAGGGGAGCTTTACATGAGCGGGAATAGTGGCCAGTTTCCTGACAACGGTAGCAAACAACAGGCTTATTATTGCGGGAGGATGAAGTATTAGAAGATTCGGGTTGTGGGGTGGGAGGGGGGGGGGGGTGACAAAACTTGCGACGAATTTGAGTTCTGGGATGAAACACTATTGGAAGTTTGATTCCTCACTCTTTGTCGATTTGATGAATCATCACTAGCCATATTCATATACCTTAAAGTACACTCGGCATCGGCCTTAAGTTTATGAATTGAAAAATATTGCTTATTGCAAAGCATCGCTGCAAGTTTGGGTATCATGTTGCACCTGGCTAAACGAATAATTTCACTCTCTTGGATTCTAACAAGAAGCTGTGAATTCAACATAATTAAATCATATATAAAACTCGAAGGTGTTTCAGTGTAAGACATTTTGCGAGTGTAGATTCGATCACGAATTTCCTCCTGTTGCGATGAACATGTAAATCTACTAATGAATTGGTTTTCAAAATCATGCCATTCAATTGCCGTACAATCATGCTGCAACCAATCTAAAGCCTCACCAAGAAAGTAGTTTGGAAGCCAAAGTGTAATAAAATCTATCTCAGCGATACCACTCGAAAGCATTAATAATTTTGCTCTAAAAATAAATTCATTGGCCGTAGGGCTCGTACTAATACCATCAAAAGTCGGGATGCTTACCTTGGGCATTTTTGGAACGTTTTGTTTGGAAGCTTGGACAAGTTGATTATACTTGGCGCGTGACATCGTCACACGAGTGTCTGTTACTAAAACGTCACTGCCTCCAAGCGGACTATGACCCATGTTTGAACGGTTCATATCGATAAATAAATAAAAAAAACAAGATTAGCAAATGCCCTTTACACATAAAATTCTAAAACAAATACAAAAGAAAATCAAACACAATTTGACAGGTAAAAAAAATTTTTTCTCTTTATATTTGCAACCCGGAAGAAGAAAATCCAAAAATAGCTAACCCTCTCTCTAACGAGGAAGCTAGGGACGAGTCGAATTTTAAACGCTCGTTAGATCGAAAGCGCATATGTTAAATTCAAATAGAAAAAGATAATTAATGTGGAAAGAGATCCGGTCACAAGTCATCAAGTTGCAATGTTCAGGAGAAAAAAAAATTATTAAAAAGTTCGGTTATACCCTTAAAACTACTAACACACATGCAAATTCAAGCGGGGTTTTTTGCAATTTTCCCGTTTGATGAAATTAAAATTACCTTCGCAAGACATGCGTTAGAAAATGCTTAAAATCGTTCACAAATCGCCAAAGCTTAAGTCTATCCTGAAAATCGTTCACTGCCGGTACACAGCTTAAAATAAGCGGCTTTAAATTCCAAAAAGAACAGCATCAAATCTCCAGTAAAAACATATCGACGGAAAGCAACGCACTAGATTGAAGAGTAGCGGAAAAACTGCGATGGTTGAAGCGGCTATTCTCCGCCGGGGTGACGTGGCGTTTACAACCACTTGCGTAATACAGGGGTTCTACGTTGTAACGGGAGTCCGTAAGGGTCCACTTCCACAGAAGCTCCGAGCATGATGGCCGACCTATCTAGATTCCGGCGCGTGAAGGTTAGACGGCTAAGTTTTTGGTTGCGTTTTTTGATGTTATGTAGTTAGCCGCAGCGAGCGCGAGAGCGCGAGCGAGGCTCGTAATTTGGAAAAAAACTGACATTATTTTCGTGAACGGCGACCTTGATTTACCTTTACATCAATGGCGATAGTACAACCTTCCACATATACAGATCGATGGTGGACGAGCTTGGAGCCGCTGTGGAAGTGGTTCCGTCCGTAATTTTACGCAAAATAAAATACGGCACCAAAT
Organism: Lithobius niger; assembly: GCA_023313725.1. NCBI lineage: Eukaryota > Metazoa > Arthropoda > Chilopoda > Lithobiomorpha > Lithobiidae > Lithobius > Lithobius niger. The sequence goes on along the minus strand of JAHWFP010160081.1, from coordinate 10,666 downwards.
TCATACAAACATGCGCTACACACCAAATGCACTAAGTTGCTTGGAGATAATGGCTGGTCTTTAAAGGTACACTAATGTGACAACTGTTTAAAGCTACGACATAAAAAAAAAACCCAGTTTTTACGTTGTTGGGTGGTTTCATTCCCAAAAGGGAAACGGGGGTGTGATTTTCAAATTCACGTTCACCAGAAGAATGCACTGCGCAAACAATTACGGTACATAGAAGAACTACCCACATGTGAATCAGAAAAGTTGTTAAAAATTTGGGGGAAAAAGGTTTGACTTCCGAATTTTTCCCGGAGCAATTGGTAAATTTTGGTGTCAATAAAAATCAGCATACAATCCCCAAAAACCAATCTTTGAGAATACGACGGACAGGTTCATTTAACAAAAAGTAGGCTACGTGATATGGCTCTGGTTCAAAGACAATATTTTCAGTTTTCTGGCGAGAGGTCCCGGGAAAAGGATTTTGAGCGGACAGGGTCCCCAATTTGTGGTGCCGTTTGCCGGACTCACTAGGTGCTGACGGATTTTTGAGCTGCTTGGGGAGTAATGGAGAGGTCCAGTGCTTGCAGGAAGGGAAGGGAAGGTTGAAATGAAAGGGGGGGGGGAGTTTCTCGCTAACTGAAACAAACCAAGTACACTTTTGGAACAGAGCAAGTCTTTGACACCAAAGGATAAAACTACCAATGAACATTTATTTAGTGTGCCACAAGGTTAACAATTAGTTTGTCTGGAATTATACATAGAAACAAGTTTCTTGTACATAATAGGTTTGCCGTAAATGTAATTTCACACTTTACTTGCCTCGATAATGTTCAACGTCACTACGCAGCTTAAAGTGCGGAAGGAGTAGTAGCAGAGAGACACAAATCTTGACGTAAAAACTTTTTCAACCACGGTTAGCCCACTAATGGTCTGTCTCCTCTTGGCCGACGTGAATGAACAACGTGAATGAACGATCTACAACCGAAAACGAGCCAGGCCTTTACGACCCTAGCGTAGTTCCCCCCCCCCCCTGGTTTGTGCGTTGTAAACGATAACCAACCCCTACAGCTCGACAAATCGTCCTTGATCCCTCACTTTCAGCAAAGGGAGGGATCCACGTAGCCGGAAGGCAAACCCTTCCCTGACCACTAATGGGCAGCCCGAGGTAGCTCCGCTTACCTTCTTCGCCTGGGCAAAGTTGAGGCGTCGGTCACTCCCTGATTTGACTGCCGCTGTTTCTAAGCAAAACGTACGTAGTAGGTTTTCGTCCTTACCGTAACGTAACCCTTACTAAATCAACCTTTGAAAATAAGTGCGATTTATTCCCCAAGTTTAAAAGTATTAAACTACCCACTTTCAACTAACCTGTACCAGTTTTGGCGTTAACGTAATGCAACTAAAAACGTAGTTTTTTGTTGTTGTTGGGAGGATCCTTTTTAAATCAGGACATAGGTTTTTTTTGTTATTTGGCGCTATTGTAATAAAGGGTAGAAATGTATAAAGCATTAAGGCTCTTTCACTTAAATAGCGTTGCTTAGATAAAATCGCAAGTTTATTCATTTAGCGTAACCTAATCAGTTCTGTTCATAGAATTTCGAAACTTAAAACTAAAGGATAGTTCTGCTCGAGTAAGTAAATCTTTAATTAAGACTCCGTAAATTTGACACCTAGACAAGTGTAGGTTTTTTTTTCTCAATGTAGAGTTTTTTTTTGTGTAACGTGTTCCCAAAAATCAGAGATTCCTCGGCTGATTCCCCAAACTTGATACCTTGGATAACGCTGTCTTAGGACCCCAAACCGAAATGTTTTTTTTTTAGATCATTATAACATTGACTGAACGAAACTTGTATCTTCAAATCTAACCTAAAGATTAAATTATTGTTTTAGGGTATGTACACCCTGTGTAGGACCCTTTAACGAGGTTTCATGTAAACTAACCTGAATTTAGTTCATCCTAGTGAACTGTGTTTTTTTCCCTCTCTAAAGAGTTTTTTTTCCACATGTAGCCGTTTTTACAAAACTGCTGTAAGTTACCATGGCTGTGTCTATAGGAGCACCACGCTTTTAACCTAAACGTTGTTTCTGTGCCAGGACTGCTCTATGTTAGGTATAAGCCTCACCTTAAGCTTCACCTTAACGCTGGTACTCTCATCGTTTTTTCGACTAGTGTATTTCTTGACTCGAATTGATTTTTTTTTTTTTGTAATTAACGCACATTTGGTATGTTGTGGCTGAATCGCTTCTAAAAAGAAACGCTCAGCTTTTTGCCCTTTCGGAACATTAGATACCTAAATATATGTGTATTCTGAATGTGTTTACACCGTCTTCCTCCGTGGAAGATCAACCCTCTCGATTTACCGACCCGCTAAGTGCACTCACTAAGAGCTGTATACGGATAGAGCAGTCCCAGCTAATCCCTTTGTGTTCTCTGCGAGAAATTCTCACCTTTAAAAGAATTGTGCGATACCCGTTAGCGAAAGAGGTAAGCTAAAGGTTGCTAGCCACCCAGGACATTGCAAACCTAAAAACTAGCTATCTTGTAGGCCGTAAGATTAAACCTTCAAACCTTGGTTGTGTGGTCTGACCCATAAACACACCAGTGCTAAATAATTAGTACTTTTATTTTTATGAAACAGATAACTGTTTACACACGCATAATGAGTTGTTTACGGCTAGCTGTATTCATGAAAACAGTGTTAATTTTAACTTGTAAGTTGCTGGTTAACCTTAAACCTTCTTGTGGGTATTTTTAATTATTTAAATAGAGCTTATCTTTCTCCCCGCATGCATAGAATCCAATTTTCTTACAATTATCGCAATCTAGGTTAATTGGGGACGGCTAGATGTTTCGGTGGGTTCATAGCTAAAAAAAAACGCCACAATTGGGCATAACCCGGACTAGTTAGCATATTCTGGGGCGAGAGGTATCATTTATTTAATTATAATACCAAAAACTACAACTTTGTATTTGTTTTGGGACAGCAAATGAACTTGTACAAAAATCTCCCCTAGGTGACGCGGACAGTTCTGAGCTAACCTAAATTAGTGTCTTAAGTCTTGTAATTTTATTACTTAAATTGATATTGCTACCAAAAACGTTAGAAAAAATTATAAAGTAGCAATTTTACTTTTCGTAAACCAGTGAAAGTTTTTTTTTGAAAACTCCCGAAGCAGTGTTAAGTGCTTGAACTGTTACGTATGGATTTATTTAACAGTTAAAATCTTTTTACGTGAAAAGCTTCTTGCGAAATGGTGGATTTCAAGACGTATTGCGTGCTTTTGGGAATTATTAAAATTTCAGTGCGATGCTAGTTTTATAAGACCCGTTAAGAGTGTGTTGCATTGATGGATTTCTTTGAACTAGTTACACGGCTTGGCATTCTAGAGTAGAGATGAATTTTTGTACTCTGACTGTTAGATGTATTTTGTTTACAAGTCTCGGACCTCCAAACAAAATCTCCCGTTTGGGGGCGTGTAATGAAAAGACACTCTTTATCACTTTTTTTCCTCGTTCATCTTGTGCCTCATCACCATTGGGCACAGTGCCCGCCCCCCCCCCCACCCCCCACCTGAAACGAACGTTCTTGAAACCCAGAGTTCATCAACTTCAACTTTGAACATTCTTCTGCCCAAACAGCAAGAAACATTTAAAACCAAGGAACATTTTCCTCGAGGACCGTGGACGCCCTTTGCCCACGTATTGCATGTAAATAGTGTTGATATTTTATTATTGCATTTGGGCATAAAGCCGACATAGTTTAGTGTATGTACATTTTCAGCTAGATTTACCTATGTACAGAACTCGCTACTTCACTTCGGCCCTTGAGGCCTATTTTTCGTATACGATGTCAGCTAAAATAACGCTAACATCCATTTCAAAACGTAGTTTATTTTACAATACCATTATAGCTTTGTATATCATAAACTTAAACTTTTATTTTCACTCGGTAGTGTTAACTAAACTTAACCAGGTTGGCACAACGCCGTGTTTCAATAACGCCCACTACTGACAGTGTATCTTGTAAATATTCATGGCTGGTCGATCCTTCTACTAAAGCAGCGCTATTTTTATTTTATCTCCTCCTGACGGTGATGTGGCTTATCTGTTGTAAAAACCGAATCTACTCAATAATTAATTTATCTTGGCTTCCCTTCAGTAAGTACAGCTTCACTCCAATCTTCCTGCTATTAAACTGTTTTTTTTATTCAATTGGAGTTGGCCCACCAGTCTTCTAGTAACAAAACTCAGTCACCCTCACTTTTATTTGGGTTTCCAACAGCATTGACAATAGACGCCTTGCCTTTCCACATGCTGGCCCCAGGCCAAACGGACCGAGAGACCCTTTCTTCAGCCAACCAGGCTTCTTGCTGGCCCAGCCAGCCAGCCAATCTTCCTACCTGTCCTTGAGATCCACTCAACCAAATAGCCACAGGCCACTATCGCTGTTGGGAGTTAGAGTTGACGACCAAGCAAAGCCATGCTGGGCAGGTAGTGCCAGTCTAGTTAGGTAACAATAGGACTTAGTTATTTTTTTAGGCCTTCATTTCTAAATTTTAAATGATAGTTTTTAAATTTAACTTTGTGGCAGATTTAGTGGGGAATCTAAGATTCGGCACTTTGGTTCTTTAAGGCCCCATTAATGTGAGGGTTGGAGATACCTTCCTGAGAAAATTCGTTTCTTTACTTATTTTTCAAGGCATTTTTCTTTCAATGGGTGGGTCGTTTTTCTCTGCACTAAAATAGTGTTCAGACAGTAAACCTCTAGATGGATTTCTAGTGCACGAAGTTGACTGTCGTCAATGCGAAATTTAAGTTGCTAACAGCAAGTGCGACACTACTGTTAGGGTTCTTGTCAAAAAAATGTACAAAGCCGATTTCCAAGTTTAATTGTAAACTTATTTTGAAGAGTGCAATGCGCTAGAGTTGTTTCACGTAAACAAACCAAGTTGAATTTTAAATATTCACCAACAAAGTTTTAATGTAAACTACCCAGTTCTTTATTGTAACTACCAAGTGAATTATTTTTATTTTTAATTGAAACCCAAGTTTCTTGTAAACTGTTATTGTATTTATCATGTAAAATGCCGAGAGTTTTTTTGTATAAACAAACTAAAAATGACTCTGATTCCAGGTCTTACTTACTTGCCAAATTTACCTGTTAAGGTTAGATAGGCTAGTTAAATAGTGCTATCCATTCTGGTGGCAGCTAAATAGCGTAGCTAACTTTAATTACTGCTAGCATGGGCTGGGAATTCTGGGACTCTCAATCAAGCCTTAGAACAGCAATGCTATGATCTGTAAGTACCGTAACATCAACAGTCAAATTGATCCGAAAGTATATTGAAGTGTGACCGCAGCCGACACCAACTAGCAGCGTCTACCCGTGCACCTACAGGGGCGTAGCCGCCGCTACAGAGCTTAGCACACTGCGTGGAGAAAACACAGTGTACAGTGTCTGTAAGTAATGGGGTCCGGGTAGTAATAAACAGATATGTCAACATAATCCATCCCCCCTCCCCTTCATACTAACTTAACACCATGACTTCAAAAGTACGAGTCCCAAATTCAACTAATATGAACCGTGATTTAAATTATGGTAAATACACACAATAGGTTAACGCACGGAAACTCGTGCATTTACTTTGGTAAAAGCAGGGAACGGATACGCAAACATGGAAAAGCCGACTAGTGGTTAAACGGAAATGAAGACTAAAAAAAAAAAAAGGATTTGAAAAAAAAAACCTTTCAGGGCTTGCCCACCCGGTCCTTTTGCTTTAAATCTGCCACTGGCGTTTATTTTACAGTATTACCAAAACCAGGCAAAAATTCTATAATTCTTACTGTTTAGGTTGATGGTTCAGCTATTTCTGTATCGCTTGCTGCCCCATGGATGGCTTCTCTGTACCACCCAACTTCTTTCGCCAAATATCTTCCTTGTTATGCATGCGATTTTTGTTCTGCTTCCTGAGTTGTACCAGTAGCACGATCCCCCACAACTTTCTAATTTACTTTATGCCGCTATCTTGCGTAGGTTAGGAGATACACATTGGATGACCTTGAATACGACCTCCAAGGTCATTTTGGATTGCATCATCGGATTCGCCATATGTGACTTCCTACCGTAAGCTATTATCAGCAACCAATATCCAAGTCTTAAGGATTTATTTCACTGGTACGGGACTTCTGGTACATACTGTACAGTTATATTACATTTTACCCTGTACTCGCCCGAACTTCCAGAGTCACTCACGAGTCCGGCCAAACCTACCTGTCTCTTCACAAAACCTCACTACCTGCCGCAGAGTGGACAATGTCCCGGCTTTGTGCAAGGAGGCGCTCAAAATTCCCCTCAAGTCACCCTCCCAGTCTCAGCATCTTTCTTGTTCACTGAACCGACAATTTTACCGTACGAATGCAACTGTACTGTTACAGTTTCATGGCATCTCATTGTTGCACTACTAATATTTGTTTTTACTCAAACGGGCATTAAGCTGGAAAATGACCGAAAACCGCAGGAGTAGTATTGTATCACCGAAATTTTATTTAGTATAGGGTGAGTTAGGTAGTCTAACACTAACAATGTTAAATTTCGGTGTACGTAACTTGTCTAGTAACTGATTCAATGCTATTTGAGATTTCAGTCTGTAACAGTTCCAATGCAATTCGAGTTTGAAGATTTCAAATTTTTCCCGTAACAGATTTCAATGCTGAGGGGAGCCTAGCATGACATTGTTGTGTGCAGATTAGTATTGGGCTATTGCTCGGCAATGTTGCGCGCGTCGTAACAGATGTTGCACGCTAGTATTGCGCTGCGCGCATCGTAACAGATTTCAATGCTGAGGGAGCTAGCATGACGAGTTGTGCACACGACAGTATTGGGAAGTGGGCTAACGCTCTGCACACGTCGTAACAGATTTCAATGCTATAGTTTTAAGCATGATGAGTTGTGTACACGATAGTATTGGGACGTGGGTGCGTACTTGACTATAGTTTTAGAGGGATTTTGCTGTTGTCTATAAGGAAAGACAATATAAGGGGGTTTTCTTACCCTATTATAGCGGCGGTCACCTACTATTCTCTATGGGAGGGTTTTACAGTTTGTTTTTGAGAATGGCATTATGGCGAAAAGTCTCTTTGTCGAAGGGGCTTCGCACGATCCTGAAAGAGAAAGCTTTTGGGGGTTCATTTGAGCAATAGTTATGTCTTGTTTTGTTTGCAATATCATGTTTGCTGATCGTGATATAAGGGTTTTTTGATACCCGTTTGGGTGGTGGTTACCTCTATGGGAGTTTGTTTTTGAGAAACGTAAGGTTTTGCAGGAAGGTTTATGCATGTTTGGTGATCGTGATATAAGGGGGTTTTCTTACCCTATTTTAGCGGCGGTCACCTACTATTCTCTATGGGACGGTTTGATAGTTAGATTTTGAGAATAGCATTATGGCGAAAAGTCTCTTTGTCGAAGGGCCTTCGCACGAAAAGGGTATAGAACGAGGGGAGAGTTAGTTTTCCTTTTTTATCACAGGTTTCGGGGGGGGGGGGGGAGGTTTTGTATGGGATGTTTTGTACACATTAGTATTGGGGTTAACTATGGGTTGGTTAACTATGGGTTGGTTTTGTATGGAGTGTTGTGTACATTTTAGTTTTGGGTTGTAGTATCCATCGTGTTCAACACATCCCCTAGCAGAACATACTATGATGTTCTGTTGGGATGGATTTTTGTATTGGGTTGTTGTACGTATGGTGGGATATTGCACGTACGTCAGTATGGCTGTGTGGTGACTTGTACAGGGAGGGAGGTAAATGATATTTTATTGCGTCCAACTGCTACGTAATGGCTTGTATGCCGATTGGGGATATCAGGGGCTTCACAGACCCCAAAAAAACGATGGTAACAATGTTAAGTCTATGGAGCGAGCGATACGTAAAAAGGATGTTGGCTCGGAGTTTCTCAAACGTTTTTCTCGGACCACACTTCTCTTTGCTCTTTCTATGACCGATGATGGTTAACACACATATTATTGGAGTTTTAGTAAGGGTGGGAACGTGGTGACTTGGTTCTTGACTGAATGAGATTTTGTGTGGTTGTTGGATCAAGACTGGTTCCGTTTTCATCTACACCTTGGAGTATTTTGATGGAGTGGAAGGGGTCACTCGTAGCCCTTTTCGCCCAGCCCCACTTTAGTATGGGGGGGGGGGGAGATTTTGTATGGGAAATGTTGCGCGACACTTTAGAACGACGGGGGAAGGTTTTGTATGGCGCGTTGTGCACACTTAGTACGGCTTTGTGCGGGATATCCGTAACGGTTTTTAATGGAGAGTTGTGTTTTAGGAGCTGTAATTTAAAGTAAAAACTAAATTGCCCTACATTCTAGCATTTTGTAATCCGTTTTCATCTACACCTTGACTGAAAAAGAAAAACGATTAGTATATTAGATCTGACTGAAACAGAAAACTTTGACGGGAGTATTTTGATGGAGTGGAAGGGGTCACTCGTAGCCCTCTTCGCTCAGCCCCACTTTAGTATGGTGGGGGGGGGGGGAGATTTTGTATGGGAAATGTTGTGTGACACTTTAGAACGACGGGGGAAGGTTTTGTGTGGGCCGTTGTGCACACTTAGTGCGGTTTTGTATGGGATAGCCGTAACGGTTTTTAATGTAGAGTTGTGCTTTAGGGGCTGTAATTTAAAGTAAAAACTGAAGTGAGCCGAGCCATACAGACCGCCAATCTGCGAGATAGGCAGAGATTGTCTCCTGGTTCTTGACTGAATGAGATTTTGTGTGGTTGTTGGATCAAGGCTGGTTCCGTTTTCATCTACACCTTGACTGAAAAAGAAAAAAACGATTAGTATATTAGATCCGACTGAAACAGAAAACTTTGACGGAAGTATTTCGATGGAGTGGAAGTTGTCACTCATATTGCTCTTCGCTCAGCCCCACATTAGTATGGGGGGGGGGGAGATTTTGTATGGGAATGTTATGTGTCACTTTAGAACGACGGGGGAAGGTTTTGTATGGGGCGTTGTGCACACTTAGTACGGCTTTGTACGGTATAGCCGTAACGGTTTTTAATGTAGAGTTGTGTTTTAAGGGCACTAATTTAAAACATTAAACATATGTCGACAACAAAAAGGTGTAGGCCGTCAACCAAAAATTCATTCCAAGCAAGCCAACAACAACACTAATCAACCGTCATGATGATGGCACTGTATTAGAGGAAAATTAAATTTAAAAAAAAGCTGGGAACAGAAAACGAATGAGGTTGCAATAGATAGGGTCTGAGTAGCCAGTACGAAGCTTATTTTTCTCTCGATAGCTCCATACATTTGGTTTAGATTAAGAGCAGTCGAATTTCAAAATAGTAAACCAATAGGCGACCTAGCTTTATACGACACCTTGGAGGAGTTGTATAAAACAGCTTTCACACTGCTCTGTTTCAGAGGGAGGGTCTTAAGATACTTCATTGTAAAACAATTTTAACGACGTAAGGTATTGAGGACACAACATGAAAACAATGTTCCCACTACATTTTGTAACGCGATAAATTTCTCGTTCTGGCTCCTACAAGTGGACTGTAAAGCATCCACCCTATACCCCCACCCACCTCTCCCCCTCTTCCCATTATTTCGTTAACAATGTTGGAGTGTGCTAACCTAAGACTTCAGACTGTGTTTAAAATCGTGTAAATGCAAGCTAGCTTGCTCCTCCTTCTCAGTATGGAATAGCGGTAGGCAGGGTCGTCCCGTTCCTTCCCCTTGTTTATGTCTCCACTTTTCAACATATATAAAGTTTGAACAAATGTAATATTATATCGAACGAAGCAGTACCTACTGATCATTAATAGTATACTAACAAAATTCTTCCAGAAATGGAACTGAAAACGTGTATGTTTAAAGTAACTGGTAGGGAGTGAGTTAGCTGCCTAGCGTAGCGAGGTTTTTTGTTTTTTTAACAGTGAACCGGAAAATGGTCGAGCGAGCGTGTCAAGCGAATCTGTCTCAAAGGCTGTAAGGAAAAGTGATATAGTTTCGACCAACCCGCGGTATTCACACAACTGAAAAGAAATTAGTATGACGTACTGTTACAAAGCTAACACATTTTTCGTAATAATTTTCAAACAAGCTTTTATTAAGTAAACTAACTCACATCTATCTTAAAATTAATTTAAAATTATGGAACCTGAAACAAAAACAGTTTTATTCGAAAATATTATTTACACTTCTAACAGAAGGAAGGAGATAAATAAACTCGCTTTTTCAAAAGTATTGAGGTTTTTGTTTTTCACAAGTGAGCTGGAAAATGGTCGAGCGAGCGTGTCGAGCGAGCGTGTCGACCGAATCTGTCTCAAAGGCTCTAAAGAAAAGTGATAGTTTCGATCAACCCATGGTATTCACACAACTGAAAAGAAATTAGTATGTCGTACTGTTACAAAGCTAACACATTTTTCGTATTAATTTTCAAACAAGCTTGTATTAAGTAAACTAACTCACTTCTATCTTAAAATTAATTTAAAATTATGGAGCCTAAACATTAAACTGTTTTCATTGAGCGAATGCTAGTGTTATGTTTCTGGTCGACCCTAAGTAAAAAGAAAAAACACACATACTTATTTTAGAATGTAGCGCTAACCCACTAGACCTAAATAAAAAACATTACTTACATTTAGTTGGAGAGGCGAAAA
>JAHWFP010160079.1:60355-72661 GCA_023313725.1 Lithobius niger | reverse complement strand
CAATCAGCTGCGAGTCGAAATCGAAAAGTGACATCTGTCGGCATTAATTTCTGAGCGTTCCAGCAAAACAATGGCGATCTCCGTGTCGTGTTTTGGTGATGCAGTAATTAAACTGTTATATCGGACGTAAGAAACGTATTCTTACCGCAATTCTTGTGTTTAGTTATTGTGTAAATGATCCAAAAGTCAAACATGCATGTCAAAATGGATGTAATTGCCCTTTAACGCAATAGTGTTCGCATGTTCATTCTTTTTCACGGCATCTCTGAAAAAGATGAAGCACGTTCATTTTTAGCACAGTAGCAATGAAAAAAAGGCGACTGTGTTTATTCTTTGCACGGTAGTAATGAAAAAGGGCCAGCGACCAGCAATGTGAATGGTAATGTTGATTAACAGTAACAATCAGTTACAAACGAAATATTACGACGTGTATTATTGACGGAAAGCGCTGGGCAATCCAACGCTGGGCCCCGACAGAAGCAATGCAACAACAAACGGGACAGTGTGACATATGGCTCGTGCTAGACCCCAGCTAGTTAAAACTTATAGCCATAGCCATTTAGCTTTCCGACAAAATGCACCCTGAAAGAAAGCATGCGTGAGAATTGGAAGGCGCTGCATAACTGTACATAACATCTAGAAGCGCGCTAGCACTTCGCCGTTAAAGTTAGTTACAGATAGTTAATATTATTTTATTAGTGTTCAATAGCATCAAGTTGTTGCGTCAACAATGGTATTAAATATTACGTTAACCTAGGCGTCTTTTACACCAGCTGTTAAGCCAGAATGCCAGAAAGCTGTGGGAAAGTGCAGACCAGCGGCGTTCTGCGGATTTAATGCTACAGATTAGATTCTTTAAACCATTACAGTTATCGTAATAAACAGTTAAATACTAGTACATCCTTGTTGTAATGCTGATAATATTTTAATTTGACAGCAAGCTAGAAAAATAAATTTAGATGTAGTTGTCAACACACTTGCAGAAACAAACAAAAAAGACAAAAAGAATTTTAAATGTAACCACAAGCTAGAAATGCAAGTTGCATACGTGAAAGTAAAAATTAAATTAAAAAATTTAAATATTAAAATGCTACTTTTGATTTGTCATAAAATGGTTTGCGGGTCCCTGGGTGTGGGGCGCACACTGGAATTTTGCAGGGGGGCGCAGCGTGACATAGTTACGCCACTGGTGATGATAATATTCTTGCTGTCGTTATTCTTTCTGGGACAAGACAAGAAAAATAAAAAGAGACATTCGTATTAAAATACGCTTAAAGGTACATTCCTGCCAGTTGGTTTTCCTGTAGGGCTCAGTTTTGCAACATTAGCTCAGACGCGTGTAAATATTGCAAGGCATTCATTTTCCTATTTTCCCGCGGCTACAGTGCGTTTGCCATAATCCCGTTTGACGACTGATTTTATGGCAATCATCCCAGCCCTTGAGCATTTTCCCGTTTGCTCGAAATATGAACTTCTCCTTTTCTGCTGGATTTCTCGTTTGCCATAATTTCCTGTTTGCCATAACCCCTTTTGCCATACAGATGGATTCGACGGCATTCAATACCTGCGTATGGATTGTTCACTCCTGGTGCCGAGTTCCTGCCCATCCGTTGACAAAACTAGTTACTGTTTGTCATTCCAATTGAAATCCCGGGCTATGCTATTTGGCCACATTAAAACTTGACTTTTTTTTTTATTCGATGTTAACTTGAATTTTTCTCTAGGCTAACTTTTTGTTGAAACGATTTTTTTTCTAAGGGGGATTTAAAAAACAATAAAAATAGTGTAGTCATGATACTACACACGACACTTTTACTTATACATGGGACAACATTATGCACTGAACGAAAGATGGAGAATTTTCTGAATTTTCAAATACTTCGAAACGTAGAACCAACATTTTCGGGTCCCATAATTGGATTTTGGATTCAGAAAAGTGGTCCCTATGTTGTGAAAGATTAATTTTTTTTTTTTTTTTTTTTAGAGGGAGAGGACGAAATTTTCTTTTAAGGCGAGTCCACCCGTGTACCTTTACTATCATTCTACCCCCTCCCCCACTAAAAAAAATGCTAAAATTGAACTTTCACAACATAGGGACCACTTTTCTGAATTCAAAATCCAATTCTGGGACCCAAAAATGTTGCTTCTATGTTTCGAAATATTTGAAATATCAGGAAACTGTCCAACTTTCGTTTGGGGCATAATGTTGTCCCATGTAAAAGTAAAGGTTTCGTGTGTGGTATCATGACTACACTATTTTTATTGTTTTTAAATCATTTTAGTAAAAAAAAATTAAACAAAAAGTTAGCCTACAGAAAAATTCAAATTAATATCGAATAGTTTTAATGTGTCCAAATAGCATAGCCCTGGATTTCAATTGGATTGACAAACAGTAACCAGTTTTATCAAGAGATGGCGCACTGAGAAACTCGGCATCAGGAGTGAATAATCCATACCTTCTTCAATTTGAAATGAGACTTGATATAGGATTTATGGTAAATGAACATGTATGGCTACTGGGATTATGGCTACTGGGCAAAGATATTTGGAGCTCCCCGGATTATGGCAAACGCGATTATGACAAACAGGATTATGGCAAACGCGATTATGGCAAACGGGATTATGGCAAACGGGCGGAAGCCTTTCCCCCACACGAAAAACGGTTTTGCTACATTCACTCTAACCTATGCAAATGTTGCAAAAGCTATTTCGCGAATGATGCTAGAGTATAGTAAAAAGGCATGTCCATTTTTAAAAAGCGTACGGATGTAAGCCTTAACAAACTTAATACTGTAAAGGAACAGATACAAAATAAAGAAAAGATGAAAGAAAAAAAGAGGACGTAAATGGGTTTGCATCCTTATTTATTTAACCATTTTCGAGCCGATCTTGCGTTCCGTCCTGTTTAAGAAAAGACACGTACGCCATCAGCGTTACACTAATACGTGTAAAAGGAGCTCCAACTTGTTTTTACGGATGCTGGAGATTCTTTTCCAGGTATTATTGCGAGCGACGCTGATGGCTTACATGTCTTTTTCTTGTATCTGTTCTTTAGAGCATTAAATATTTGAGGCTTTACATCCGCATTTTATATGCTTTAAATATACAGGGTGTACCTAAAAGGTCTGGCCAAACTTTCAGGGTGTAGTCTATGATCAAAAGTAAGACTAAAAAGTCCTATAAACATGGGTCCGGAAATGCATCCATTTTTCGTTACAGCCCCCCCCCCCCCCCCCAAAGCTAGGGGTAAAACGTCGAAGTTTCTCCCTAACTTCCCACCTAATTTGTTCAAACAACTACAATTGACGCATCTTCCTTATAATTTCATTACTTCATAATGTAATGTTGATTAGGGTCTCAAAACTTTGCGGATGGGGAAATGGGGGAACAAGGTGGGGACAAGTGGTGGGGGGGGGGGGGACTTCTTTTGTCCTTTGAAAGGTCTGACCAAACCTTAATGACGGATTCTAGTACACATCAAAACAAGACAAAAGGCCATTAGTCCGGAAGGCCTGGCTTCTCAAGTTACATAAAAGTCTCCAGTAAGCCATTCTATCTAGCTTCCCTGCAGAGCAGATGTTGTGGCAAGACGTAATGACAACGAAAACAGTACTTCATGGCTACCAAGCAACACCATTACAGATCTTGCTGAGAAACATTGATCTCTTTCTCTGCATCTCGTTGAGCTTCTTTTATCAGTTGCATTTCACCTCATTTAGGCCACATTACAACAACCTATACACCGGGTGTCTTGAACGCGTTCGCCAGTCAATGGCAAGACATGCCCTTGCCTGTGTTGAATCGCATGGGGGACACATCAAGCAAAAGGCACAATTTTCAAAGACGATAACATATTGAGATTTTGGTAACGCAACGCAGCGTTTGTTTCAGTAAAGCTATTAAAGAGGCCCCCTCCTACTTTCTCCATTACTGTCCCTACTGCAAAGTTTTACGACCTACATTATGAAGTAATGAAACTGCAAGAAGTATGTGTCAATTGTAGTTGTTTGGACAAATTAGGCGGGAAGTTATGGAAAAACTTCAACATTTTACCCCTAACTTGGGGGGGGGGGGGGGGGGGGATAACGCAAAATGGATGAATTACCGGACCCATGTTTATAGGACTTTTTATTATTACTTTTGTAGATCAGGTTGTTTTCCGTGATAGTTTGGACAGACTTTTTAGGTACACCCTGTATACATATATACAGGGTCGTAAGCAGAATTTTTTTTTTTTTACCTATTGCGGAAATCAACCTTGTGTTCTATTGTTTTCAGAGAACACTATCGAGAACACAGAACACGCACTGGTTCTTGTTGCCGAATTTTTTTTACCCACAGTGACCGCTGTGAATGCTGTGGACTGGCTATGGCCCTGTATATAATACATAGCTAGATTACAAACAAAAACGTAAAGTGTGCCGTAAAAAAAGGGGTTATATGATTGAATTTTCACTTGTTAAACTGTACACGGATAAAAATTGATGATTTTTAATTAAAATAATCAAATGTACAATTGAGAAAATTGCATCTGTTTAAGTGCTGTTGTGCTTTACGTTTTAAATATATGATTCGTAAAGCACAACAGCACTTAAACAGACGCAATTTTCTCAATTGTACATTTGATTATTTCAATTAAAAATCATCAATTTTTAACAAAACTCTTTCCTTATTTCAGGTCATTTAAATGCTATTGCTTGTGAACTCACGGACGAAAGGCAGCACAGGTTAGGATTGATGGAAAGGCAGCACATATTTATTATGTAAAAACCTATGTAACTTAATTTTTGATGCACCATACTGTTTCAGCAAGAGTTAAAACTGCCACTCGTTCCCCAAGTGGCTGCTAGAGGTGGCGAATCAGAACGAGTGACAGAACAGAGCTAAAATTATCTAGGAGACTGCGCCCTTATGCCGTTCCTGGCCAAGTCGCGGATTTAGGCATGCGTAGAAGTGCAAATCCAGAGGTTTCGAGGGGCCCTCTTATTCATAAAAACGCCCTCGGCTTGGGGCCCAGAATTCATGGAATTTCACTTTCTGTGAAAAGCATGAAATTTGGCATGGATGCTTATGAAGGATAACTGGGGAAAAATAGCTACGATAGCAAGTTAAAAAACAACCCAAAAACGGTTTTTTGGCTGTAACTCATTAACCGTCAACAGATCAAAAGCATAATGTGAAGCAAAAATGTTCAGCACAGAATTTTGGACAAGAGAGGTGATATACATCTTTTAGGTAAAGGCAACCATCGAACCCCAAAATCGTATTTCAAGTTTACCCCCCTTAACTTGCACGAGTGCCCCATTGTTCAATTACTTATTATAATGACCTTCGGTTTCAAAGTGCTTTTGCAAGCTTTCTAATAGCGCAAAGTAAACATGCGTAGGATTTTCTGAAAGGTGGGTATCTATTATTTCCATCAATCCTCACCGAAATTGTTTAACTTAAGAAATGTCCTACGCCTCTTTAAAGGTGAAGAGGTAATGGCGTAGCGGCGAAGGTGTATGGTGAGTTTCGAATTCAAAGTGGTCTTGCGAGCCTTCTAATAGCCCGAAATGGACGTGCTTAGGTTATTCTGAAAGGTTGGGGATGATTCTTTCCATCAATCCTAACCGAAATAATAAATAATAAATAATAATGTGTTTATTGCTCAGTAAGATGAGCAAAACGGTAAGAAAGGATTCCCAGAGGGACCGTTAACACTTTACCGTAAGTTAACAAAGAGAGGGCACATCGTTAAAATCACGTCTCAGTATCGTAGGATACATCGTCAACTGTATAAACCATACTCACTGCAACGGGCCATAAAACACAACATCAAAAGATAAAAATAATGTTTTAAAAACATCAGTATCATAGGATACGTTGTCAGCTGGATAAACCAAACTCACTAATGCTTGGTACCATTAAACATGACATCAAAAGATGCCAACGTTGTGAGGATTTCGAATTGGTTAAGGTGGAAAAAGAAGCGGATATGAATCTTTCATGGACAATTATCCGGATGGAGTAGGTGTGCCTTCAAGCAACACCTGTTCAACAATCTTTTAAAAGTCTTTAATGACGAGGCCGAGACAATGCTGTCACTTAAGGAATTCCACACAGGAGCGACTCTCACGGCAAAAAAGGATTTCCTGCAATTTAGATTAAATTTGGGAATCATAAGCTTAAATCGGTGGCCCCTAGTTCTTGTCTCAGTACTAAGCTCGAAGAAGGGTAGCTCGAGTGGCAACAAGTAATGAAGAATTTTGTAGGTTAGAATTAAATCGGCTTTTAATCTCCGCAGTTCAAGTGTGTCCAATTTTAGAATTTCTAAACGTTTGCTGTACGACTCTCTGCTCAAACCCGGGAGCGATTTTGTAAACCGCCTCTGTAAATCGATTAACTTAGATAGGGACCGTCCTACGTTCTTTTAAAGGTGAAGAGTTAATGGTGTATATATAGCGGTGAAAGCGCATGGTGACATTCGTATTCAAAGTGCGAGCCTTCTAATACTCCGAAGTGGACATGTTTAGGATATTCTGAAAGGTATGGATTTATTCTTTCCATCAATCCTAACCGAAATTGTTTAACTTATATACGGACCGTCCTACGTCCATTGAAAGGTGAAGAGGTATTGACATAATAGCGAAATTGGATGATGATTTTCAAATTCAAAGTCGTCTTGCGCGCACTGTAATAGCCCGAAATGGACATGGTTAGGATATCTCCTTTCTACCAATCCAAACCGAAATTGTTTAGCTTACATACAAGTACAAATATGAGCATTACAACGACACTTTGAAACTGAAACTAGCCACTACACCAATTACAGCTACACTTTTAAATGGGCGTCCAACGGCCCCCCATCTAAGCTAAACAATTTACGTTAGGATTGATGAAAAGAATAGATCCCCACCTTTCAGAATATCCGAAGAATATCAATTTCGGCCTATTAGAAAGCTTGCAAGAGCACTTTGAAAACGAAAACCACCATACGCTTTCGCCGCTATATGCCATAACCACTTCACCTTTAAATAGGTGTAGGACGGTCCCTATCTAAGTGAAACAATTTCTGTTAGAATTTATGGAAAGAATAGATCCCCACCTTTCAGAATATTCTAACCAAGTCCCTTTCGGGCTACTAGAAAGCTCGCAAGAGCACTTTGAAAACGAAAATCACCAAACGCTTTCGGCGCTGCGGCATTTCCACTTCACCTTTAAAAATGTGTAGGACGGACGGTCCGCATCTGTCTAAGCTAAACAATTTCAGTTAGGATTGCCGCCCTACTGTAAAAAGGTTTCTGAGTTTACACACATTACGTGCAAATTATCCGTCATAATGTGTCCAATCTATCTCACTCATGGTCGCAAAAAATTAAAAAGCAACGGTGCACAACAGCGGCGTCATATCAAGAATCTGATATTACGCACAGTTCTGATTTCGAAGGTGAAATTAATGCCTTTGACTCTCGCTAAGAGAAAACGTAGCCTAACTTTCGCAAGTTCAACCTAGTTTACAGGTTTAGTTGTAATAAATATAGCCTATTAGAACTTTTTTGGGTTGGGAATTTTGTAATTTTTGGGGAGGGGAGCGGGACCTCAATTTCCCAAATGTACCTCGACACATCAATTTAAATCCGGGATCCGGCACGGCTTTTGGCCTAACCGATAACAGCTACATGCCAAAATAAAATAAATAAATAAAAAAATAAATCATAAAAACAGTGCAAGTGTAAACAACGAGGTTTTGTGGCGGTACTAAAGTATTAGCGTACTTCGGCTTTGGCTCAATATTGGTATTGCCGTTCTTGTGTCACTGTTTTCTGTGGTTCTCTCATCTTGGTGTTGTTTTTACAGTTTTGTTTGGGGTAGGTCTGTTGCCCCGACCTGAATTTTACCAGGTAGGGTACGAAATTCATACGGGGGAACGACTTTCGTAGAGCAATGGTGAAATACGGGAGTGCGTTAGGGCAAAACTTCGCGGGGGGTAGAGGCTAATACACAAGTGTTTAGTTGAGCTCGCGAAAAAAAAAAAGAAAAACGTATTTCCCACAGTAACTCACCGCACATTATATATAGGCCTATGCCGCTTTCTTCTACCACTTCTAAAATAAATGTAAATAATATAACTGACAGTAGCATTTATTTTCCATCCAATTTTCTAGCTCAGTGAAATTGGCGCGCACGCGCGTTTGAATTCACATCGGCGGAGGTGCACCCTGTAGTTATCAGTTATGAGCCAAAAGTGTTGGTTCGTCAGGATATCCGTAAGCCTCGTTTACATTTTGGCGCGGGGCATCGCGTGACGTCATTCAAGGTTCCGACTGTTTGGGGAAGGTTTGATCAGAAGAGTGTTTTTTGTTCGTCGTCGTCAGCACGAATTCTTTCTCATTTCTTCAAGCTTTCGCCATATTTTGTTGTTGTTGACGAACGTTATGGGCCTGGATTGAAGCGACGAAAGGACGGGAATGCCTAGATGTGAGGCCTGGTAAGGAATTCCCCCGACAGTCTGTCATTCAAAGGGGGAGGCCCCAGGAATTTCCCCTCCATCCAAGCAACGCTACGCACGGGGAGGAAGGAGGGAGGAAGTTGGGCCGTCAACAAACCAGCTAGCTCGCCTCGCTCAAGTCTAAGAAAGGATGCCACGTCGAAAACAAGGTCATTCCCAAGCTTCTAAACGTAAGTAAATGATTCATTTAGGGTTTTAACATTTACGGGAGTGTGTCGGGTCGGTGTTATCGGGCGATCGGAGGCGGGGAAGCCGTCTTCGTTTCGGGGGATATTTCTTTACGAAGAAAAGAGCGATTTTTGCCATGGCGAGAAATGGGGAAACACCTCAAGACCGTCCTTCGTTGAAGCGGGGAAGGGGAGTCCTCATTACGTATGCGTCCTGTGAATCGGCCATTCGGAAACGTTTGGACCGTTTTTACGTTACCAAACGGCCGAAATTGGGTGACACGATTTCTAATGGGTGCAGTTTGATAGC
Organism: Lithobius niger; assembly: GCA_023313725.1. Classification (NCBI taxonomy): domain Eukaryota; kingdom Metazoa; phylum Arthropoda; class Chilopoda; order Lithobiomorpha; family Lithobiidae; genus Lithobius; species Lithobius niger. The sequence continues at coordinate 63,693 of JAHWFP010160079.1, read as the reverse complement.
GTACGTTATTGAGTATTATTTGGTATTGGACGATAAATTCGTGGAACGGGAGGCAAGGGCATCTCTCACAGCAGATGGTGTGTTCTGCGGCATTTATTCCAGCCCTGCAATTCAAGACGTGACGTGAGCTCATCGTGTTAAGAAAGAAAGGTATATGTTTTTAGGGATCGAATTTTGTTGATGTCAGTAACCCACATTTATTTTAAGAAATTTGGTGCCGTTTTGATTTGGCGAATTTGACGAATGGAAAAAAAAAATAAAGGGTCATTTTTTTGTATTGCGATGCGAGATTGCTGCTGTTTTTGTTTGTAAATTGTTTCTATTTTGATTTTTCTCCGATTCCCGTCTCAAGTCATTTTTATCGATTGGGCTTCTTCACAGCCGTCGTATCGAATCGAGATGCGTTGGCAGAACGTGTTTTATTTCAATGTGGGCGATTATTACAGTTCGCCATATGTTTGCTATTTTCAATACGGAGCTGACTAGTGGTACGGTACGCTGGTCAGCATATTGAACGTAAACTCTTTTCTGTTGTGTTTTTTGTATGTCAATAAAGCAATTTTTAGTTTTGTAATAGGGATATTTTTATTTAAAAAAAAATGGTACGACGTATCATGTTGTTAAAAAAAACGAAAGAAAAAAACAAGTCGTTGTCGTTACCTGTAATTTTTTTGTCCTAATTCAATCGTGTAAAGCGCATCTCCTTGAGTATGTCTTCATTTGTATCATGTGCAGGTGTTTTTCACAGTTCCCAATTTATTGAATACTTTTATGGTGTTAATTTTCGCTGTTTAGCGTTGTATGTTTTGTTAGGTGTTTTTTTTTCATGTTTGGTTTGTACTGATTTTTGTGTGTGAAATGTACTGAACAGTTGCTGTAATTTTTAATCATACCTTGAGTTTGCTACATATTATGCTTATTGTACTAGTTGTATGTTTTCTGGTCTTGAATAATATGTTTTAATTAGTTTTTAATGAAGTAAACATTTTTTTGTCTTTGTCGTAAATAGTACGACGTGGTTAATGTTGGATATTTCCCTGTGTTGCACATTTTTTTTTCAATATTCTGTATTAGTGGTCGGGTTGTTAGGTCAGGTCAGTTGCCTTGACTAGATTTTCAACGGGCAGGGGCGCGTAATTTACGCTGAGAACATGAATCATTTTGCCCAATGACCTTGGGGTCGTGGTCTGCTACATACATATTGGATATGTATGTAATCACTATGTAATGCGTACGTTATTTCATGTTTACGGTTTTAAATATCCCATACTAAAGGTTTATCATTTACACTGCGTGCTATTAACCGTCAATTTATAATTAAATAAAAGGTGCAGACCACCGTATTCTTCGGAAAATCTAATTCACACAAGTACAATATTTATCGTTCTTCCAGCTAAGTCAAAAACAAGTAAACCAGCACAAACTTAGAGGCTATTATATTTCATAGCACATTCTTAACGTCACATTATGTGCATAAAAAGTATGCAGATTCTGAATGGGTATCTGTTTTGTATAGGGATAGTCCGATATTGATATCGGTATTGGTATAATCTGTATTTATCGGTATTTTTCCCATATCGGTATTGGACCAATAGGCTTCCGATACAGATATTTGTTATGCTGCAACTGTCTTCCCTGAAAAACTGACACCAAGCACGGCAAAAGCAATAACCAAGTGAGAAAAGCAAAGCCATTTGCTCAGTTTGTAATGAAAATGTAGCACGTGACAGTTCCATGCTCTAAGTTTTACAACAACCAACTAAAATCTAACTGAGAAGATGAATGTACTGAAGCCATAAGTAGCAATAAGAGTAAAAATGCTGTTATTGCTGCACAGAACTTTTTGGATAATCTCAACAGTTGGACCCACGCAAAACCAGAAACCGAAGTTGCATTTTTTGTATGTAATTTAAACTTTTAGTCGCGATTTTGTATTATTATTATCGGTATCGACGTCGGATTGTATCGGATCGGTTTACCCTTCATTGGTATCGTATCGGTAAAACGTCATATCGGCTGATCCCTAGTTTTGTAGTCAGATATATGTATAACATATTATGTTATCCATCACAAACTTCAAGATTATTACTGCTTATGTTGTTTTGCTGTCAAGCCTTGTGGTACGATTATTATTTATGCAAATAATGCTATGATCCTACAGCAAGTAAGCTACTTAGGCTAAATAATAGAAATACCTGAATTCTACCTCGTCAATGCCTCTTCTGGCTTCTAGTGTGGTCATTTTCAATACATTCAGCTTTAATAATTTAATTTTTATGCTACTGAGCTGAGAACGCGAGTTTCAAAAAGCACAAGTGCGTTAATAATAAAAAACTAAAAAACAAAACAAAAAAAAAACCAGTTTTTGTACTAGGCCTATACCATCTTCTGTGGAGTACTGTAAGGTAAATTTCTTTGTCTGTTGGAGCCTAAATCTGAAAAGGATTGAACTTCTTAATATTCGTAAATCATGCCATGGAAAAATAGTAGCATTTTGCAATTAGCCTGTATGCCAGGGTTCGAATTTTGCCGGCATGAACTGCCAAAAACCAGCAAGCTTCTTCAAAAGCTTATTTTCACAGTAAAATATATTCTTCTCACAATATCTATGCAGATTTTCGACAGTCAGTTGCATAGGTATTGTGAGAAAAAATATCTTTTACTGTGAAAATAAGCGTATGATCAAGGTAAATCAGAAGTGAATAAGAATTTTCAAAGAAAATGGTGTGAAGTTTTCATTGAGGGTATCTTTTATAATTTTCTAATATTTGACTATTGTTGGGGCACACTTTTTTTTTTTGGCATACTAATGAAAAGAAGCATGGGGTTATTACGCTTGAAAAAAAAAATGTCTCCCATCCCAATTCCTCTAACTCTTCATTGTTAAAATACAAAATTCTCCGATCTGAATTTTGCTAAATTGTCAGCGTCTTTCACTAACGTGTCAAAACTTTTACCAAAAAAGCAAATAATAAATAGAGAAAAACCCAGGCGACGAGGCGTATGTGGTATTCTTGCATCAAATATTGATAAAATTTATATAAAAAATTTATACAAGTAGCGAGGTAAATTAGGCATGTCGGTAATCTTTTTCAATCACATTGGTACATTTTCGTGGTGATTAGATACCTCTGGGCAAGCAGTTGGTATTTTTTTCAGCTCGGAATGTAACTCGTCGTTGAGAAAAATTATTGACTGCTCTTGTGGATTTACTGCTGATAATTTTCTTTATTTGGCCTACCTGTAACTCGAAACCAGTATTAACACATTTTAGGTTACGAAATCAAATTCCCTGCTTTAGCTAATAAGTTCATTCACTCCGGGGGGGGGGGGGGGGG
>JAHWFP010160079.1:48988-60255 GCA_023313725.1 Lithobius niger | reverse complement strand
CCACCTCTTTTCCCGGAGAAAAAAACCCAGTCGGAATATTTAGTTATGCGTGGGATTCGAACGAGGTACTCGCGCGTTGTTTATTCAAACTGGGTGCCCATTTTTTTTGCGTCAGATTTTAATATTTTTACATTTTTTTTATCCCAGAATTAAGAAATGTCGGTATCAACAATAATGTAACGACACTGAAAACTGCCAGCGAACAAACGTAGGTCCAGCAGAGGTGACAGGATATTCGATGAAATTAAAGCCATTACCCACCCATCCACCCCTGTTCGCAACATGGCATGTGCTGGGGCATCCCTAGCAAGAAAGAGCTCTCGAGGAATGCATCTAGGGACAGGCTGAGGTGGAAACGCTGAGTCTTCACTCTCAAAATAGTCCAGACAGCTAAGTGGAATGCTGTTTGGCATACGCTGAAGGGGGGCTACAAGAAGAGTGAGGTAGTTAGATCCAAAGGACTACGTGGATACCCACTTAGGAGTTTGACTAAATTTAGTTTACGTTTTGTTTGGGCGGTTAGTTTTGTTGCCTTTAAACGAAAGGTTACTCAATGACCTTGCCAAAATTTGTTCGGAATTTATTTTTAAAAGCGCGAGGCAAAGTGTTAATGTGTGTTGTGGGCCAGCGGAGACCGCACCTGAAAAATAAATAATAATAATAATAAAACATATAAAATGAAAGAACCGAGCGTGTTGGTGTGGGCTACGGTTTAGAAATGTGAAAATTTCTTTCGAGTCAGCTTAAGGTTTTTTTCCTTCACGGAACGGAAAACGTTAGACTGTTGAAAAAAAAATACGTAACAAAAAAAAAACGAAGTACCTAAATCGAGGCGATTATTTATTTATTTATTTGTGGAATCGGCCGTATGTGCTTTACAACACTGAAAACCGTAACACAAAAATTGAGAGTACGTTACTTGTGTTTATTGTGTTCATGTTTGTTGAAAGTGCCGTAGTCTTTGGCTTATTAGTAAATTATTTTTTCTCAGAGAACTACTACTCCTATGTGTATTAGGGTGTATTAAAAACGGATGATTTTAATAAAATAAAAACATTTAGTTCTTTACAAAATGGCTTAAGATTTTTGTCCACCCGGTCAGATTATGCTTATTTAGTCACCTGCATACTGTTTTAAGTTGGATATGTTTTTTTTTACCTCATGGGTTGCTAAGACTGACTGACTGTATGCGACTGTGATTTCAATGCTGGACATACGTCGTAAACGAACAAAAAAAATTATTTACAGCCCTGCCATTGTGTGCCATTTTATCGCTGGTATTTTCCATACACGCTAACCAAAATGTCTGGTATCCAAAATGTACCATAAATCGCCTATTATCAGTTCTTTCAAAGCCATAGCCCAGTCCCCTAAAATACTGAACGTCAGAAATCGTGAAATCCCTAATTACAGCAACCCCTCCCCCAGAAGCTGTTACTAGGTTATTTCGCAATTTCTGACCTTTAAAGCCTTTTAGACGTAATTTTTCTGCTAGAAATTGACTTCTTCTTACATGCAAAGTTCGAAGCAATGTTTCATCCCATTAAATCGTGTTTTCTACATTAAGATTAACTAAAAGCTTCATACATAAAGCAAACTACATAAACTAGTAAATTTGCACTCTAATTAATTTAACAGTCCATGGGCATTTAATAGGCAATTTACGGTAAAAGTGTCTGTTCAGACTGTACAGTACAATTGTCTGATGAAAAATGTGTTTTTAAGTGTGTAAAGTGCACACAAAAATTAAGTGATTTGTCCAATGACAGCGATTTTGTTAGGTATCCTGGATATCATACATGAAAAATCTACTGTATTCAGGTATCCTAGATACCAGGATACAGTAGGTTTTGCATGTATGGTAACTCCTAAACTAGTGTTGATTTGTTCTTTATTTTAAGACTATTGGCCTGTAGTTAGCAGGTTAAAGGTAGTAATTCATCAACATAAAATCTTAATACTCCCTCCCTCTTGGCGTCATCTGTCGTTTATTATATTGTGTGTTAACCTTTACATCTTGCTTTGTTAGGCTGAGCTGACTTTTGGTTCTTTGTAAACCTTTTGTGGTAACGTAATATTCAGTTGCGGTAACATTCAACGATGTGATGGACGAAAAATGGCGTTGCAGTAAAAACTGGAAGAAGGATTGTCGGTTAGTGAGCGTCCCTAAGTTTATTTTCCAGTTGGTGGCGGGCATTGTGTGCAGTAAGCTTTGGATTTTCAGTACATCCAACTTTACACAAAATGACGTATCGGTGAAGTTAAACACGTCTATTGAACGGTCTATTGTGGTTAGTTTGAACTTTAACCTTCCCAAATTAAAGATGGACTAAAATGATTGAAGTGTTACCATTTGGGGCAAACTCTGCTTTATGTTGTGCGGTCCTGGTCTCATTTGTGGTAAAGAAAGTCCATTGAAACTTTGAAGTTATGTTAAACCATATGCACAGATGGACGTGCGTCTTTGAACCAAGTACTGTGCACTGTTACTTTGGCAACAGTTTTACTTCTTACTCCAAGTAGCCTTCTTCCATTAACTGTCAGACAACAATGTGCACAGCCTGGTACACGGTCACACTATCTTAGGTCTACTCCTTCAGGCAGTCTGCAAGGAAGGCATACATTAGGCTGGATTTTTGGTTTCCAGTTTGAAATGGAATTTGAAAAAGAAAGCATGGTTGTGGATATAATTACTAACACAAACACAGGCCGTTTCACCAAAGACTGAGACGAGAAACAATGACTGTCCTCCACCTGTTACTAGTGCCCCACATTGGGCGGTGACTGAGCATCGGCATTGTTAGTGCCTCACAAAATATTCCCAGTAGCTTGGCAGTGTTGGTGCCCCGCTGTGTGACTGGTGTTCTCAAGCTTTTCCAGTTGAACCACGGCACCCTAGGGGCACTTGTAAAGAACTAGAAGTGGACATGCGAGCCAGATTGGTATGCTGTTGATAATTATTATTATTTTTATTACCGTAAATTGCCTATAAAATGCCCATGGGCTGTTAAAATTAATTCGATACAAAAAGGGCTGGGCCGTAGGTAAAGTTAGGCTATAATTTGAATCTGACTTCTGTCCTGGGAGGGTGTTTAGGCCTAACTCCATTGCGGAATATTCGGTGTTTATGCGATCATTCACGTAATGTGATCTGGGGTGGGTCTAGCGGTATCATAATGCCTTTATTCTCGTTTGTTATGGAATTTAGTTTATTTAGCCTAGTTTGCTTTATTTATGAACCTTGTAAGTTAATTTCTAGCAGAAAAATTACGATCTAAAATACTTCAAGATCAGCAATTGTGGAATGGCCTAGTTGATTCCCCCCCCTCCCCCCCGACGAGGGCTGTAAGTAGGTAATTTCTCAATTTCTGACTGTAAAGCATTTTAGGGAAGGGGCCGTAGCTCTGCCAGGGCTGTTAATAGGCAATTTATGGTATTTCGATTTTACCGTTATCTTGATTTATCTCTTGTTGGTGTATGTACTATGTATTGGTAGAAGGTATGCCAAGTTTGCTATTGGAATTCTTGCGGTATTAAATGAACAATAATAAAAAAACCACCTTATGATTACGTACTATTTGCTCCAATCCTTAGACTGGTTAGTCCTGCAAGTGAAGTGAGACTGAGTGAAATGGATTTTAAGATCTGAAAAAAAAATCCAAATAAAACCATAATTGTACTGTCGTGCGTACCAGTTGGTTCACCTCACTGAGTCATTCGAGTAAAGTTATCACTAATGAAGAGTTGAGTTCACATACACATCTCATTTTGTTAACCTAAATTAATCTTATTTCACGAACCTGAATCTGTACATGAAACCAGGAGTAGAGCTACCGTACATAAAAAAGATAGGAGCGGGCCTCGATTTAGATTTTTTTTTGGACTGAGAGAAAATTGTTGCACTCCTTAGTGGCTACCTGGGCACAGTTTGATCTCTAGGGGTGTAAAATCGCAAAAAAATAAATAAAATGGTGCGGGCAAAAATATGAATAGGCTACTTTTTGTAATTTTTGGGGGGATTCTTCTGTTGCTGTATTCTTTAATTTTCTAATTTTCTCAGAGTATTAAAAGTTTAAAAAAAAATACTGTCCATATGCAACATGAAGTGCTTCTATGATGTAATGGTAGTTAAAATCTTGAAACTGTGCATTGGCGACGATTTTCTGTTTTATGAGACATTCCTGATTTTCATTATTTAAACTTAATGCAACTCCAAACCATAATATTGTAATTTTGTGACTTTTGTCATACTTGAAGGAGTACAAATTTGTCGCCCCCACCCCCTAGAATGTCATCTGAGCGCAGTTTTATAGATGAGGAGCGAGAATTGCGCCATTGCGCTCCATTTATCTTGAGCACTGCAAGAAGTGAAGAATCGTGATTCTTCGTCAGCACATTTGACCAAATCAGAAGAGTTTTGCTCATATGCCAACCTTTTTCGTTTAGCCAGTATAGGCATATTGACATGTAAATTGGACCCTTGTTCAACTCGGACTTTAGCCAGCACAAGAGCCTTTAGGTGTATAAGCCTAGACCAAAACAACAATCGATAATCATCATAATTATGAAAATCTTGTCTTTTTAAAATTTCCCGAGATCAACGCATGTTCTACAAACAAAAATTCGCCAAGTTGAACGCTGGAGTGCGTCATTTGTTGGATCAGAGCTCTTGTCCAGCACTCCTCTTTCCTGACTCTTAATAAGCTCCTGATGGAATTTCAACAACTTTTATTGCAGTTACTGTGAAAGTATCTTGCCTCACCTTTGTGGAGAATTTGTCTGCAATAGCCTAAGGTTTAATTAAAAATTAGCATTTTACGTTGAGGTTTTATGATAAGAACAATGTTAAAAAATGTCAACTCGCTCAACTATTTGGTGAACAACGGCAAATTTTCAATCCTTGTTTTGGATCTTCTACAGGCCGAAAAAGGATTATCTGCAGCATTTACACAATTTTAAGCGGAAAACAGTCGGCCACATTGGATCGTCTTCAAACGACCACTGCAACTTTGCAGACAATCCAATCTAGCTGAGCATGTTTTTCGTGTAAAATTATGTAACAGTTTAAATAATCCTTTTTGGCTTGAAGAAAGGCCGAGACAAGGATTGAAAATTTACCACTGATCACCAAATGGCTTAGTGAGTTAACATTTTTTAACTAAGCTTTGATCATCGTAACTATACGTAGTTGACATCATAATTTGTAACGAAATGTTTGCATAGACCAAGAGTGGAAGAGGGTTAGAATTCTTCACACAACGTATATCCATATTGTGTGTAGGTGTGTCCTATCATTTCAAAATTAGCCGTATTTTTGTGTACATAGGCCTACTACGGTTACATAATAACCTTGGCATCCAAAGGTTTAACAAACAATAAAACTTTTCAATGAAAAATAGAACTGCACAGTCCACTGGCTGTTCCAAAATGTCTTCAGAAACACAGTCTTGCTGCAGCTTCCTCTTGTAACCTACTTTTATCCAAGATTCAAATCTAGGAATAGCAAATGCGTACGTTATTTCGTGGTACCAGTATCTTACCAAAATGTTTTGTGTTAGGTCCCAACTTACTGGATTGGCAGGTAAGTATGAAAGATTTAAGCGTGCAGGAACTGTGAAACGTAGTACATGGGCAGTTCTACAGCTGAAGCGGACTTGTGAAACAGTTTGAAGATGGCAGGCATACTTGCTTCAAGGTAAGTTTTACGGCAGCATTCTTCTATTATTGGCTAAGCTGTGTTTGAAGATAATCAACCAGTGTTGGTGTGTAGCATATAATGTCCACAGTTGCTAACAGATAAAAGTTATAACAATGCATGCCAGAAAGAATTAAACAAAAGCCCGCCAAATCTCTTTCCAAAGATAAAACTGGATGGAAAGCCGATTGGCTCGATTAGTATAAATAAATAGATGCAAAAGTATTTCCTTTGCCTTTTGTGGTTAAATATCAGACTTCTTGAGCGGGAATTGAACCCTCTGCCGCTAAGTCATACTGACAAGGCTAATTCGGCCTTTGTACGTCTCAAAGGCTCAGGGTTCAATTTCCGTTCAGGCAGTCTGACATTTAAGCCCAAAAGGCAATGGAAATACTTTTGCATCTGTTTATTTATCCTTCAAAAGAAAGGCCGCAAACAGCTATATATCTAGTTTGGTCCATTTCTGGATTACAAGGATGCCACAACTTTTCCTATGTTACCATCAATTCGGTTTACTCTGAAGCATGGGTGAGACTTCGAGAAAGTGAGGTACGTGCCTGCCAACAAATTGTGTAAAGAACTATAGAACAGTTCCTGAGTAATCCATCTTAGTCGAATAATGTCAAAGACTCAATTGGTTTACCCAAGCTAGCATTTGATGTCCGATTATAGTATGAGAAAATACTGATGGAAGTATCTGCTGTTTCCTAATAACAGCAACTTCGACGTTTTAGTACAATGTGTACCAAAAATAATTTTTAGTACCGAAGCCTCAAAAAAAAAAGTCGCAAACCGCTAGTGTATACTTAAGGTTCCAGAGTAATCCAGCTTAAGTAACAGGATGTCAAGTGTCTGTTAGGTTTCAGCTTTTAATTCATTGGTGTGAAATGATATGGGAAAAGGCCAATATAAAGACGTGTCTTGTCCTAACACAACTCCGACTGTTTAGTACGTCTAGCATCTTAATTCGTGATTTCTGTGGGATGGTTGACGAGAATTCATTTTAATTTTTCATCAAGTCTACGTGCTGTTTATATTTTATATCAGCTCGTAATAAAAAAATTAAGACTTAGCCATGTCGTTTGCTTCCGTCACTTTACTGGCGTCGATCCATGCTCTATACTGTGTAGTTTTTTTTTTTATCCCCCGAGCATCACATAAATCTGCGTACTAATTATATGGACCCAAGCTAATTGCGCAGATTTGTTCATCACATTCTTTAGCACGTCTACATTTTATCTACGTCCTTCAAAACGTACTATTTGTTTGTGTGCTTTCGTGTCTGTACTCCTACTTCTCCGGAATAAGGTCCCTTTGAAGGTGAGAGTATATCCAAATAAAAGAGTGAGCGACCAAAACGAGAAACTTGTTTGAAAGGTTACTTACTATACATGGAAGTCGCTTGCTTTGCTCGCTCAATCCACGCACCTTGCTTAAGAAACGCAACTGTTCGACAACCTTTTTCAAATAACTTATAGGTCTGCTTTTTTCCATGCGTTCAACCAGTGAAGCCATCCAGTTTTGAGATTTACGTGTTGCTTTGCTGGTCCACGAAGTAAAGTGTGGGGCAAACTAATCGTATTTTAAAGTTTTTTTGTTGTTGTTGCAAATTAGATTCTTCCTTATTAGTTTTCCTGAGGAGTAACTTTGACATCATGAAACATTTTTCAGGGAAATGTTTTGCTTATTTGAGTGTCAAATGATCAAATTACTATGATGAACATAGGCCTACTCAAGGAGCAACTTGATTATCTTTCATTTGGCGCTGCTCTCGTCTTTGCCGGTGCCTTAGATCTGGATGAGTAGAGGTACGTTGAAATGATGTAGATGTGTCATCATTGAGATTGACTCCAGTGGTTGCCATTGGGATTTGGTTAAAGGAAAGGCAAAAGCAAGAATATGTGAAGAATGGGGTGATGAAGAAAGACTTTACTAGTTAATGGTAATGAAATGGCAACATGTTCGTGGTCAGGCACCTCCGCTGACTTTCAAAAGGGGAGGGGGGGTACCACTGAAAAAAAAAAGATCCATCCTTCAAACCAGTATTACAATCCTCGAAAACCATTTGTTTTAGTGGTTTTTTTCTTCATAATTTATCTCCCTAACGGGCAAACGGGACCAAAAAGGCAAAAAAGGCAAAGGGTGGGGGAGCGGTTAAGGGGCACATGCCCCCTGGTCATGCTTTTTCCTAACAAAATTGTTTTTCTTTCCCACGATAACCTTAGCGGTAGGGATAGTCCGATATTGATATCGGTATCGGTATAATCTGTATTTATCTGTATTTTTGCCATATCGGTATCGGACCAATATAAGGCTTCCGATACAGATATTTGTTGTGCCAAGAAACGCAACTGTCTTCCCTGCAAAACTGGCACGAAACGCGGCAAAAGCAATAACCAATTGAAAAAAGCAAAGCTATTTTGCTCAGTTTGTAATGAAAATGTAGCACGTGACAGTTCCAGTGCTCCAAGTTTTACAACAACCAACTAAAATCTAACTGAGAAGATGAATGTACTGAAGTCATAAGTAGGAATAAGAAGAAAAATGCTCTTGATGCTGCACAGAACCTTTTGGATAATCTCAACAGTTGGGACCCATGCTAAACCAGAACCGAAGTTGTAATTTTTGTATGTAATTTAAACTTTTAGTCGTGATTTATTATTATTATTATCGGTATTGACATCGGCATCGGTATCGTATCGGATTGGATCGGTTTACCCTTCATCGGTATCGTATCGTATCAGTAAAAAGTCATATCGGCCGATCCCTACTTAGCGGCTTTGGTAGCCTACTGTTTGTTATATATGATTTTTTCATCTTTGTAGCTGTTTAGCGGTTTGTTCATTTTTGTGCCTTGCAGTTGTTTAGCTGTACTCTACCAGCAGCTGTTCGTGTATTTATTTTTCATTTTTTGGCCTAAGCTGAAGCCCCAAATTTACCGAGGGCAGGCGTAAATTACTATATGTTCTTGCTCCCTTTCCCATATTGGAGAGTCACGATATCTGGTGTATCCTTAAAATGTTTCGTCTTTTAACGTCCAGTTCAACTAAATTGTCGGCTTAGGTTTGTCTGTAACCTCACAATGGACCTCATTTGGGTCCATTATCTTCTGATCAGACTACTGTTCTCAGAGTTATTTTCAAAATGGTTGGGTCGTCTTTCACTGGAAATACCATTCAGAAATATACATTTAGTGTGTTTTTGAAACTTGATATCTCTAGTTGGGGGCATCATCGACAAAGTGTCTTATTTTTTTTTTTTTTTGTAAATGTAAGCTTGTTTTGGAACTTGTCCATTTTCTGCAAAATGAGCAGTGTATATTTTCATGGGGGCAGCCACAGGAACGAAGGCAGGTAGGGCTGTGCAAGAAACCATGCAGTGCCATTTATATTTCAGGTAGGGAGGGTTTCCTCTTTCTTGGATGCTGTGCCGATCAATATTTTCTTAGCGAGATGGTGGGTTTTCCTCTCCGTTGCTAGGCAACGTTTGTCGAACAAGAGTTCCTTCCAGTTGGAAGCAGGAAAGGTATCCATTCTCGGCAAAAGCAACGTGGCTTCAATTGCAATTCCCCAAAAAAGATTTAGGGGTGGACGGTAACAGCGCTCTATCCCTATATTCATGGAGCTTAGTTATTTGATCACATTTCTTCAATGGGCCCAACGACTTAAGTTATGAAATTTAAGGTATCATGAAATTAAAGCCCACTGAAATTAAAGGCTGGTGATATTATAATTTCACCGACAAAAATAATGCATTGTATGCTGTAGCTAGTTTGTGGGCAATATCCACAGAGGCACAATTTCTCCTTGTGCTCCAACACACATGTATGCCATTTCTGCAATGACTCGTTTTACCCTGCCTTTCTTTTTACATTTAAAATGGGCATTTTACGTTGAGGTTTCATAATGTTCAAAATATTAAAGGTTTAACTCACTCAACTTGGGTTTGAACATCGGCGAATTTTCGATCCTTTCCTCGGACTTCTTCAGGCCTTTTAAAGTTATATACACTATTTACACATATTTCATGTAGATATTTTTGGAAATCCTGTAAATCCTTTTTAAAGAGAAGAAGCTCTACCCCAGACTAGCCCTAGAATCCATCGCCATAGATATTCAAAAACCAACCCCCTGCAATCTCACCAAAGGGGCCTTCAGAAATGTAAATGCACTTGTTCCCCACCACCTACAACGAAAACCCATCCCAGCACTGAAGCAAATCCAAGCCGGCCCAATCCCAACAGGGGCCATAAAACAATTAAATTCAAACTCGCAGAACGGCCACCACCAACCACAACAAGCAAGGAAGAAGAACGGGATGTAGTGCTCCAAAAACATGTACATGAAATATGTGTAAATAGTGTATAAAACTTTAAAAGGCCTGAAGAAGATCCGAGGAAAGGATCGAAAATTCGCCGACATGCAAACCCAAGTTGAGTGAGTTAAACCTTTAATATTTTGAACTTTCTTTTTACATTTTGGCACCATTTGCAAGGTTTTATGTGTAAAGGAAGACAGCATATATTTATGTCTTGGTACGCCTTGCCACATATCAAAGCAATGTTAGGTGTTATGGAAGGCTCACACCAACTCAACAGGCTTTAAATTTAGAAATTCGTTGAATAATAAATATATTAAATCTATTTCTGTGATTAAAGCAGAAAATGTTTTCTAGCTGCAGTTTAGTTATGGATTAGGACTGACTTTAATAATAATTGAAGTTCCTTTCTGTATCAAAGAATATGACAAGCGGACTCAAGTTATCTGATAACATTTTGAGAGACTCGGCCACTATTTCGAGAGATGTGTTAAAAGTACGCGTTGATGGTGCCATGACAATGGTGAAAGGCAGCTAGCTGGTTTGGTGTGCATCTGGGATGGTTGAAGGAATTTGTGGTTGTCTGCTCTTTTAACTTCCACAGAAAAGCCGAGTAGGACAGAACCTCACAGATTGCTTCTTGCTTTTGTCATTATTGGTGGGTTGATAACTGGAATGGTTATATTTATTGTAAATTTGAAAGGATGTTCCCAGCTCTAAACTCCGTCTCACAGAAAAGTGTAATGGCTGTGATTTACACTGGCACTGTGATGGAGGATAGAATAAGGCGAGTCAAATCAATAGCAGCCAATTGTGCAATGTACAGTAGTTAAAGTGCACATTGTTGAGTTGTGACACAATTTTTATAAGCCATATTTGATAAGCCAAAGAAAAGAGTTACTGGTGCGTCTCTTGCACTTGTTCGAGTAGATCAAAGTCTTTCAGGTGCTGTTGTGAGTAAATTGGTGAAGCTTGTTCCAAAATAGACCAGCCATATCCCTTGAAAGCCCACATGAGGGCAGATGCACCACAACAGATGTTGCAGCACTGAATCAGTGGTTTGAGGATCAAAGCTCTTCTCACTGTAAGACACCGAAGTGTCTGATGACGCAGACACAATTCGGATGGTAAGGACTGAGTGATGCCACTGATACCAATAGTGCCTATTTCAATATCGGTTCACCCCTTTCAATTGGCATTATAAATGAAACTAGCGGAGTCGCTCGCTCATTCCGCGTCGTCTCACTCCCCGGGG
>JAHWFP010160079.1:10131-22267 GCA_023313725.1 Lithobius niger | reverse complement strand
TTGAGAAAATTCCATCTGTTTAGGTGCTGTTGTGCTTTATCAATCATATATTTAAAATGCAAAGCACAACAGCACCTAAACAGATGGAATTTTCTCAATTGTACATTTTATTATTTCAATTAAAAATTATCCATTTTTATCCGTGTTCATTTTAACAAGTGAAAATTCAATCATATGACCCCCTTTTTTACGGCACACTTGACGTTTTTGTTTGTAATTTACATATTATCTTATAGCACTCGCTAATGGACTAATGTACTTTACACAGGAATAATACTTCTGGAGACATCGTAGGTACAGTGTGTTTATCTTTGTGTGCACCTGCTGGCTGTCTACTCCTCTAAGCAGAGGGTAGCGAGTAGTGTTGGGCGGTACCTGAAAATTTTCAGTCGGTACCGGTACCAAGCTTATTAGTACCCACGTACTCGGTTTTCCCCGGTACTTATGGAAGAGGCGGTATCTGGTATTATAGTGCTGTGGTGCCAACACCCGATTTTTAAATAATAACACATTTTATTGAAAAATGAGTTTTGTTGTTAATGGAAAAAAAATGTAAAGGTTTCCTCCTTTCCTCCCCCCCCCCCCCACACTCGCTGCTTAATGCATGTTTCACGATATATTTGATTTAAAAAAAAAAACAACCATCTTCTCTAAAATTTGTAGTTTAGATGCTGTCATGGTTTTCTTTTGGATAACCCAAAGGACGCTGATCGAAAAACCATGACGCTATCCAAGTAGAAATGCAAATATAAACAAATGCTGGTTGTAGGACCAAAGTGCTATTTTGATTCCACTTTGTGCTTTGTTTAGAATTCCAATTTTCACCATCGTTGATCTTAGCTGATTGTTTGCACTGCTTTTGAGCCCTACAACAAGGACTAAATGAACTATCTATGTATATAATACGCTTAGGTTGGGCAAGCTAATTCATCATTACTAGCGGAGTAGCTCGCTTCGCTCACTCTTTCTGCGTCGTCTCGCTCCCCTCCCCCCTCCCCTTCCGTCTCGCTCCCCCCCATTTAATTTGCCGTTCGCACTTAGGTTGGGCAAGCTAATTCATCATTACTAGCGGAGTAGCTCGCTTCGCTCCCTCATTCCGCGTCGTCTCACTCCCCTCCCCCTCCCCGTCCGGCTCGCGCCCCCCCCCCATTTAATTGGCGGTCGGGTGGGTAGATGGCATTGTATGTTCGCGCTGCTGGCCGTTGTGTTCCGGGCGCAGCTACTATCTCAGCGGGGCTTGGCTGGTACTCTTATGATTTGCCGTTCCGTCGGGAGATGGCATCGTATGCTGCTGCGCTGCCGATGGCCTGCGGATCTTGTGTAATTATATATATATATATATATATATATATATATATAGTTAGATTATGCACGGGAGGGGAAGCAGGGATGAGGATATTCGGACCACACAATAGGGGAATCCGCGTCCGGGGGGAGGGGCAGGCGGTGCGGGATGGGAAAGGGGTTACCGGGGGGGGGGGGGGGGGTTGGGGGGGAAATCTGACCAAACTATGGCAGAATGTAAGTGGTAGGCAGCAGAGGAGTCCGGAGAAGGAGGCAGGGGGCAGTCGGCGCCCTTTTTATTCCATACTGTCCACTACAGTATTTCGCTCAGGTATGCGGGAACTGGCTAGACCGGCGTATGTTACGCTGGGGGGACAGCTAGTTGTTATAATTTTAGCTCTTTTTTTATTCACGTTAAAACAATACCGGTATTTGGTACCGTTGCGTTTTTGGTACTACGGTACACCGTGAGAACCGGTGTACCGCTCAACACTAGTAGCGAGATGATACATTTCAGTCAGCAGAATGCATTGTGGACATGTACGGTCTTTCACCCGAATCATAAGTTGACGATTTCTGGTTAGGATCCAGGAGTAAGGCCGCCCGCGCACTGAGCAACTTGGCCGCGCGGCCAGGATACTGCAGCCAATGAAAATTATTAGTGCGTGGTTTTACATAAACGGTAAGCATTCTCATTGGCTGCAGCGACCTGGCCGTGCGGCCAAGTCTCTCAGTGCGTGGTCGGCCTGAATGTAAATCCAGAATGGAAGAACTTTGCCAATTTATTCCCTCAAAGCAGTGCAGAAAACAACCGGATAAAGATCAAATTTCCCCCAGATTGTTCTCAACAACGAGAATTATTCCCCAGTCAACAACAAACATAATTAGAACTTTCGTCCCTTACTAGAATTTCTTTTCTAAAAGTGAATGGCAAGGAGAATTAGCCGGGTACGTGAACGTTAGTTGGTTTCAGATGACGAAAGGATAATACGTTTCATGATCTAGTTATGTTGTATCAGACAAAGCTGTTCGACTCTCTGACGTCATGTCTCACGTTAACGTCATAAACGCTGAAGGAAGAATTGAAACAGCAGTTGTGCAGACATCGTTAGAGTTGTAATTGCTGAGCGTGCACTAGACACGCATACATAGGCCTAATACGGAAGACAAAGTACACCTCACTGCAGTCACTCACTGTCACTTTCATTGTGAAGAGTAGAGCATGGGTGTATCTAGAACAAAGTTAGTTTGTGTGTGTGTCGAGGGGTGGGGGGGGGGTGTCTATGTTTTAATACATTGTTGTCTAAATTAGCTTGCGTATATTTAACTATTTCGGGAAATTTTCCCAGTTTCATTTGCCTTTATACGACCTTTGAGTAGACCGAGTTAATAGAGGATGCCGTATTTTTTATACTAAATTTACACCGTCTGATTTTAGTTTGCCGCTTAGGTTCTTTCGTTAGTTATGCCGCTTAGTTTCTTTCGTTAGTTATCCATTGTAACTCAAACTGAGGTGTAGGCGACAGAAAAAAAGGGCTGTTTTTGTTTAGTTATTTTTTTCCCCCCGAAAGGTTATGCTACCATCCGGTGGCAGCTGGCAGTTTACCTACGCATTTCACCTTGGAAAGCATACGCAGTTATCTTGCTTAACTGAGACACCTGAAATTCCTGTATGCATATGTAACAATTTCATGTTTTGGCGACGTTTGTAACCAAAGCCGAACACGGAACGACAAATAATATCAAAGGTAATGTGGGAATACCTGACTGAACAATAATGCGTCATTCTGTAGTTAACTCGATTATTGTTTGCGACTTATTTGAATACATTGTCTTGGGTTTCCGAACCTATAGGTAACTTCACAGCATTGTTTTGGATGTTTGGCGTCCTCCCATCAGCCGAAGCCATAGCGCATTACTTAGCCATAGTGCGCGTGTTCGTTTTTGTCAGCTACCAACGCCCCAACGCCCTAAAATTGTGATCAGCCAATTTCTGCGTTTACGACAAATAGGCAATCACAAACATGAATGATGGTGGCAAATTTGATGCTTACCCAGTCTAGGCCATGAATTGGACAAGAATGAGTGGCATATAAATTTAAGCTTTTTGCCAGATTCTTTGTTGTTCTCTTTCGTTTCCTTGACCTTGGCCTAAGGAATAATGGTTAGAACTAGGGCGGTATCTGATCGCCTTCGAACCTCTTAACTTTCGTTCTTGATTAATGAAAATATTCTTGACAAATGCTTTCGCAGTAATTCGTCTTGCGACAATCCAAGAATTTCACCTCTAGCGTCGCAATACGAATGCTCCCTTCTGTCCCTGTTAGCCTAATCATTACCTCGGGTTCCGAAACCCAACAGAATAGAACCGAGGTCCTCCTATTCATTATTCCATGCTGGCATTAAGGCATTCACTCAGTCCCCACTATTTTGGATGGGAGTTTTTGACGACCGTAAGATGTTACTCTTTGTTGGAGAGAGCACTCTTAAGGCCCACTGTGGTAGCAGCCAGCAGTGGCCAATAGTTCAGTGCCAGGATGTGGAAACATCTGCACATGGGCAGATGTTCACAACCAGAACTTTGAACATGTTGCTAGGGAAGTGACGTTTTTCCACCTGGAAGTTCTTCCTCACTAGCTGCCGACCGAGAAGGTTGGCCTAACTTTTAGACCTAAATAATTAGAATGTAGGTAATGTAACACTTAACGTTTTGTGTTCCTGAAACGGGAATAAAACTCGTGTTTACTTTGGTAATGTCTCGCAATTACTTTTTTAGGGCAATGGGTAAGCAATAAACATTCACGATCCCCTTCTAGGGCGTCTATCACTCTTAACCGCCGCTGCAGTTCTAAATGGTGGCGTATAGTATAGAGGTATGTAAGTACCAGGTCGTATTGGGTATGTACTATGGGTAGCCAATAGCTACCGCCCAGGCAAATCAAAATCGGAAAAAAAATCATGTGTTCAAATACAAGTAACTTCCTCAATTGAAACATGCACAAACATGTCATTTTTTGTCATTTTTTAAAATGCATCCTTTTCTTCAAGTACTAGTGTACTCGTGCTTGTCCACTTTTATTTTTGATTCAGCATTGAATCAGTGGACTCGGCCATCGAGTTAACCGCTTAACAATATTTGTTGGTTGGTTGGTAGTTGCTTAGCGTAACATAACTCACAAAAGGGCTGGTACATGGATTGTGTTTGAAACGTAACCATTACAGCCAAAAATATTCACAAACTTATGTTAATTGTGAATAATAAACCCATCAACATTTATGTGATTATATGCTTAACTAATGGCGGTGTAAATCAAATTACGTAATTAAAGAACTTGACATGTATATGACCCCTTGGTCCTCACACTAGTTAGTTCAGTGTCTGTTTTATGTTTCCTTTTAACTTTCTAATTTTTATATTTTCCATGATGATGATCAACGTGTAGTTTTATATTTTGGTAAAAACAGTTTGATGTATTTGGTTCCTTTGTTTTTACAATAATGTAGATTTAAATTTTATTTTATTTGTGTCTATCATTGCAAAAAAAAGCAGGTCATTCTTTCGTGGAACGTCGAACTAAAACTTGGCTGAAAGGATTTTTTTTTCATTGTCATCGGAGTTACTTCAACAATTCAAAAAATTCTAGAATTTCACCGTAATTTACGAGAGGATATGGGACCAAGATTGGATAAAGTTTCATGGCAGACTAACTACATATTTTCTCCCAATTTCGTTAACGACTAGCGGTGCTATGTTACCAACCCTTCGTCCCGCCCATGATTGTGCAGGAATCCCATTACTTTTCTTGATATCCGGCTTTTGGTTTTTTCTTCTTCTTTTGTGACCAATTTGTAAAGCGGTCGAATTCCTTTGTGATATCTTTTTACATTCATTGTCATCGATTTTGGTAATTTGGTGGTTTTATTTTTAGCCATTAGTAAACCACAAGACGCTGGAGGGTTGATCATCAAAAACAAGATGGCGTAGTGGGGGCATGTGTCAGGATGAACACAAAATGGCAAAATGTGGATTCTTTTTGATAGGCCGAAGAGTTTGGCTGTTAGTCTGATGTAGGATATTCGTTTAAATGGGTTCAGAGAAAAAAAACTGGATATGTGGGGAGGTGGGAAGGATGATAGGGTGAAAACTCTTGGAAACTTTAGGGGAAACAAAGATTATTTTTGAAGATCGGGGATATAAAGAAAAGAAAATGTACTGTTCAAAATATGGCTGCAGTCGTGTCACATTAGGAATGGAAGAGTGTTTTATTTAGCAATTTTTGTTTTAAAGTATTCGAGTCGAAACACCGGTAAACGGTTGACACAGTGGTATTTCAAAGACATCGTCACCAAAACCACATCACATACCGCCAACGTACAACCAACACAGTTCAAAAATTAAATTTTCGGAGAACTATCTCCGAATTCAGAATTTCCTTCGAAAATGATGAAAAAAGTTTACATCACATCGCCCGTCGAGTCCAACACACACGCGCCGTCGTTGGTGGCGTTGTGTTTTTGGTGACAAAGTATTCGAGGGTTGATTGTTACGTTGGGTGGGATAAAAAACGATAAAATATCTCTGAATTATGTGACAGTTTGTGCAAAAATAAGAAATGTACATATGTATGGTGATTCAGGGCATCCAGATGGGCATCCATTTTTGTCTCCCCGCAATTGTCCAAATTAGTAAAGGTACATACGGAAGTAGAAGAGCAGGAAATAACATTATTCACAGCATTGTTGTCGTCCGGTCGTTTGCGCAACAGTCACTGAAACTCATCCGTGGGTTTGGGCAACAATCCTGAAGCTCACAGCATTGTTGTCATCCGTTTGGAACAACGATCACCTAAGGGAAGGCATATGTAATGGAACTAAGACTCAATGTACGCCATATAATGACAGATTCTTTAAGCAGAAACCTTAAGTTTTCCGCAACCCACTATACCACTAGATACTCAACCAGAGGAAGCTGCATTGGGAAACATTCTATGAAACTCTACCAAGTGCATAATTGTGGAAATCATGTGTCCTATCGGACATTCTCATCGTGTCCTGGGATACATAATAAACAATAACAAATGTAACAACGAAATAAACTAATATCAACAAAGCAACAACGAAATCAATTCTGTCAGCAACTTAACATCACTCGCAGCCTACTAGACTGGCATAGGTTGTCCCAATACTGTCCCAATGAAGTTAAAAAGCTGAACTCAATATGGGCAACTTTTTGAATTTTAGTTCACAATTGGATATCACAGTATAGCCTAATTTATGCATTAAACGATACAAAAAAAAACCGGCATCCTCATTTTTTATTAATAAATTGAAAAATTGGAGTAGCTTCGCCCACTTAAAACCAGCCTGAGGCGAAATAGTAGGGACAAGTTAGGGAGACCGAATTAATCCCTGAATAACGAGGTACTATCCTATAAGGTATTTCTGTTCCGGTTATTTTAAGTTCAATTACGTGCTGCATGTCTGGCTTTTGATGTAAAGGAGGAATTCTGTAATGACTAATGAATGCTGTTATACAGTCAAATTGCCACGTTAGGCGTGCTTTTTGACTGTATTGGTTACTCATGATTAGTAATGGACTTGCAGGAAAGTTTTTTTTCGGGCTGGCGGCAGACAGGCACTGCGATATAAGACCAGGATGAAACCCAGTGGTCGGCAAGGGCACCGGGATTGCGCTATTGCGTTGTCTGCTGCCATCTAGCGGCAGCGCAGTAGAAAGTGAAATTCTTACAACTCGATGCATTATGTGAGTCCAGAATTTTGTTTTGCGGACATACAATGTTCGACTTGTACTTTACGATTGTGCTCACCGACATTCAAATAAGAATAATTTTTTGTGCTTTTTAGTCAAGCATTTGTTGCAATATTTATAGCGTCGTTTCAACTCCTGGACAAAAATGTTAAACAACATGTGTGCAACGATGGTTGACATATATGTTTTATTGGGTTAAATATGTCAGTTGCAGATTAATGAGCTTGCTGATGACAACAGCAATTTGCTTGAACTCTTACGAATCGCTTTTGTAGCCGGTAGCAGCGATTGACATAACGTCATTTCAATAGATTTGAATCGGTTGCCTACATACACATCAAGTGAACGGCAAGTCAAGTCCATTCTACCTAAATTCCGGTGAGAAGCAATTCCATTCGCGGCAATTCCAATTCAAATCCGTGAGTCGAATTCAGTGCCAACCAATGCAAGTTTCAATGCAATTCAAGTCATTACCTTTTAGTCTTTATTTACCATTTCAAATCAGTTCCAATCAATTACTCTACTTTTCATTTTCACTCTTACAAGTCAATTCGTTGACTTCCGGTTGACCCAGTCTCGGTGCCTGGCTGAGTCAGAAAACATTTTAACCAATTCCATATTTGATTCCACCCAATTCGGCCGAAGTCCAACTCAATTTCGGGCAACTTGCGTCAAAATTGAGGAAATTTCCCAACATTTAAATGAAATTGGGAAAAGGCTATCATCTGATATAATTGTTTGGGATTTTGGTGGAATTGGCCTGAATTGAGTATAAGTAAGTACAACTACAATTATTCTGGTTGAATCAAATCGGGTCAAAACGAGGCATTTAAAATCAAACCAAATCTGGTCAATGTCAATCCAATAGAATGACTTGACAGCTCAAGTTGACAGGAGTGGAACTTGAACTGAATTGATGGCCGACAAGTCAATTCTTGCCAAGCCGTTTTATAATTTTTAAAAACGGCTTGTGAAGCACTACTTTGAAGTATACAGATTGTTAATATATATATACTTTTTTAAAAAAAAGTTTCTGCTGCTGTTGGCGAGCGAATTTTCGAAGAACAATACTTCTACTTTATAAAATCCAACATGTTCGTCTTCTTCAGGCAATTGTTGGGCTTGTTTAGGGCTCTGTATATATTCGGCTGATGAGCGGTTGTAGTTGCCGAATTTGAACTTCGCTCATGCCCACTGATCGCTATAGGCTCTGGCTGGGTGCAGGGGTTTGTTCTGTTGCCCCATTTGCGAAGCTCTTCAGCCAGAGTTGAACAGCTATGAAAGAAATAGCGCAAACAAAACTAACCCCTCCTCCCAGCAGAGCCTTTACAGATCAGTGGGGAGGAGAGGGAAGTTCAAATTAGGCACTACAACCGCTCAACAGACGAATGTAAACTAGCACAAAACAAGCCCCACAATCTCCTGAAGAACGAACGTGTTGGGTTCTAATAATATTGGGTGTCACAAAAGTCAGGGGTCACCCGGGTGATACACCCCTTTGTCACTAGGGTGATGTACCGGGTCTTCATGCAAATATACTGGGGATTTTTATCTACGTTTATGCTGATGGTAATCATCAGCATGAACAGATAAAAATCCCCATTATATCAGCATGAACACCCGGCATATCACCCGGGTGAACCTTGACTTTTGGGACAACCGGTATACAACGTAGAAGTATTTGTTTGTCGAAAATTCGCCTCCAAGAAATTCGACTTTTGAAAAAAGCGTTAGTGAGTGGAACTAAGCTTTATAATGAAATCATTTCCATCAATTCCGATAAATGCATTAGGGCGCGTTTAGGCAGCGACTCGCCTTTGCATTCTCGCAGCTAGAACTCAATCGCGATGGCAAAGGTGACATTGCCATGGTAACAACGCTAAATGGATTAGCTAAATCCGACATCGTTTGAGTAAATACTTGCAGTCTTATAATCCGTGCCAATAATATAAAGAATTCCTCATGACGAAACAATTTTCCAAAACGCTTCTGAACTCACGTTATTTGTTGTTTTCGTTGCGAGGCGGCAGACATAAAACCGCCGCCATGTTGGAATTTGAGGTGATTTCTAGCTTCTAGCTGCGAGAATGCAAAAGAGAGTGGTTGCGTAAACCAGGCCTTATCTGGAATTGCTGTATCATACACAGCGGTAGCCCATGTCTCGTTTATTTTTTGGGGGGAACTAACTCGGTTCAGATAAATTCCTGTTCAAATTCGGGAGTCAGATTCAATTCCGTCCAAGTCATTTCAATTGACCAAGTCAGTTGAATTCATGGCCGTATTTTTTATGTACTACTTCAACTCCATTCTAGTCAATTACTTTTCATGTTTCATTTTGACAAATCAATCCCAGTTAATAGCTTCCAATTCATCTACTTTTGCCTGATCGAATCCCAATTCCAGTCAAATCCCAACCAATTCTGGAAATATTTTGGCAATTCCGTCCCATTCTGCCGAATCCAGCTAAATTTTGGGAAAATTCAAGCTAAATTTAGGAAATTGCTACGAATTTCGACAATTTTGGTGAAATTGGGGATGCAATCGAGGAAATCGACTTGAACTTTTGAGTAAATGGCTTGAATTGGCTATAGTTTTACATTTACAATTCAGGTAAAATCAAATGCATCCACCAAGTATCTCAAAACAAATGTTCATCAAGTCAATTCCTACAAAGTCCTCTGTAATTTCGGCAGGTACCCAAGTCCGTTCCAATTCAAGTCATTGAAGTTGGATAGTAATGAAATTATAATTCCGGTCAATTCGTTATTTGAAATTGTCTTGGGTTCAGCTAATTTCCACCAATTCCACTAGGATGGAATTGTGTCAATCCTCACAGGTAGATCTGGTTATCATTTGGATCTTTCAAAAAATTAGAACAAACAAAAATGGCAATCTAGAAGGCTAAGGTATTTTCCCTTTTTAAGACTGGGGAGAGTTTGTCGACACCCCTCTCCCTGCTGTGGCTTCCGATAAAGGCTCTTTTTGTAGCAGTGCAATTTTGAAATTCGGGGAACCCCCCAGGTAACTTGACCTCCATGAGCCAAAAAAAAACACATCCCTTTCCTGGGCAGCCCCGCTGAGCCTTCCCAGAGTTCGTACGGATACTGGAAAAACTGGATTACTGTTTTTTAAAAATGTCGATAATGAAAAGCCGCGTCAAGAAAGAAATGAAATTGTTCTGTCGTTTTTTTTTTTCGTGTTGTTATTGTATATTAGGTTAGGTGGCTTGTCCCGAATTTCACCACGCAGGGTAAGGAGGGGTCACTAGGAAACTACTTTTTACTGTTGTTTTGTCGTTTTTGTTTTTTTCTTCATGTTGTTTCGGTTAGTTTCGGCTTGGACGAATGAGTGGTTGTTTTTTCCTGCTTTTCCCCATGACTTTTTTCCTTTGGGTTTTTTCCTGAGGCTTTATTTTTTCCTAGGTTCGAAGTAGTACTGGAAATACTTAAAAAAAATTAAACGCGTGTGCTCTCGTCCGTTAAACGCTGTCTTCTGTTACGGGTATTTGCTTCCACGCGTTGGTTTTCCCAAAGTTGAAGAATGCAAGCGGGTTTCCTTACATCGGACTTAACGTTGCTTTTCTTTGGGATGTGATGAGATGAAAAGAGCGAGTTAAGTTTTCGTTTGCAGTTTGTGACATGAGGTTAATCGACGCAGTGAGGAACACCGGTTGATGGCGAGCCGTATCCAGTCCATTTTTAGGTGTTGTCCGCGCCTCACGTTCGTTAAAGACTGACTATAATCACACCCTCCCTCACTCCCCCCTCCTCACGGGGTAGTAATTTACGTAAGTGAATAACACAATGTTAGTAAGGGTTGTCTGCTGTTTATAATTTGGCTTTACAAGAATTCTAATTTGGTGTTGGTGTTGTTTTTTGTGCCCACTTCGCTCCAACTGTGTTGGCCACCTTCCCATTTTCGCTGGACCGTCTGTGAGTGAGTGAGTGAGTGAGGTGAACGGTGGTGCAAACCTCCACTCACCAGCCAGCCTGACCACATTCCTGGGCCACCTTTTAACTTGCTGGCTTCTCACAAGGTCGCCAGCCTGCCTACCAAACGGTGACTTCATTGGGCACCTCCTTGTTATTCTCCGTCACATCGTGCACATGGAAATCACTTGGGCGATGGTTCGATGAATTGTCAGTGATACTGTTTAAAGGGCAGTTTTGCTGGTGGAACCTTTGTGTATCACCATTTTGGCCCTACTTTAAAGTCCTAGACACTAAAAGAACGACCGATCCGTTAGGGAGGGGGGGGGGGGAGGAAGAAATCTTTAGGGAAAAAAGCTCTTACGTCAGTATGAGCAAGAATTTAAAGGGTTTGAGGTATAAGAAGGGGTGGTTGCCCGTTCCGCAAAAAGTTCACAGTTCTGCTTAAAATTCATCGAAAAGGGAATTCCCGTTTTGCCTATCCCGTTTCGCCGAATCAGAATATTCCTCAAAAATGGCATTCCTACTTGACGCGGTGAGCGAGGCAGGCCATTTTTTTTTTGGGGGGGGGGGGGGCGGGGTGATGATTTGGCAAACTGGAATTCCTTTTTTGCCGAAAATTAAGACTGATTAAAATTTGGCGGAACGGGATTCGGTGAAATGGAAATCGCTATTTCGGTAAAAGAAAGTAGAATTTAATGAAACAATGGTGAAAAACGAGTGTAAAATGCTTAAGTGCGCAAAGCTTAAATGCGCAATGTATAATGTGCAATGGATCTCATTAATTCTTTGGAGTGTAAAACGGGCTAAGATAAACAAGTGAGAATTAACGATATTTACGTTTAACCCTTTCCTGCCTCCGTCTGTCTAGAAACGTGGACGGCTACTAAACGGAACAAAAACGCGAGTTTTGTGAAGGGTCCCCTGGGATTTCGAGCTAGTATAGCCTAGTGGTCAGGGTCCCTGGATAGAAACCAAGTGAACGCCGGTTCAACTCCCGTGATCAATATAAATAAGCGACCTGAAAAATAAAGTATTCTGTTTAACTGGGCGGTACAGGGTGTTACCATAGATTAGAAAGTTAACTAGATGTACCGTCTCACCTCTTCCCATCCTACGCGGACCTCTAGTGGAAGTTGCGGCTACTAATACC
>JAHWFP010160074.1:19242-45678 GCA_023313725.1 Lithobius niger | reverse complement strand
GTAGAAACTATTCAAAACCTGCTGCATTTATTAGTATTTTGCTACTAATACTATTTTATCTTTTTTGCCTTAGCTCTGGAATCATGTTTTTGACTCGATCAGAATACGATCGAGGTGTTAACACCTTTTCCCCAGAAGGGCGGCTTTTTCAAGTAGAGTATGCCATTGAAGCAATTAAGGTAAATGCAAAGGTTATTCACCAATGGCTACAAATCTTAATTTTAGTTAGTTGATTTTGTTACCCTATCTTCTTTGTCCGCAGCTTGGTTCAACAGCAATTGGCATACAGTCAAGTGAGGGTGTCGTATTGGCAGTTGAGAAACGTGTTACATCGCCACTTATGGAACCAAATACCATAGAGAAGATAGTAGAAATTGACCGCCACATAGGTACTAAATACAAAGTAACTTATCTTTTTGTACTTAAGGGAAAATGCCGTTCAGTTAGTAAAATAATAATTTTTTTGAATATTAATATGAACAATATTTAGCTAATAACTAAAGGTAAGTATGTTAGGATAAATAAAAACTAATTTTATCTTTAATATAAGACGGTACTTTTTTCAAATTTTTACACCATTAAAACAGCAGAATCGTCTTATAGTCGCGTGTAAACCCATTACTAGATGGAAATTTTGGTCGAGTTTTTGGATTATTGAGCAAAAACTTAGGCCCTTTAATATATTTTGAAATTTGCCTGAAAATGTCACATCGTTTACTTTGAAAATTCATCTTTAAGTTCATATTCACTTGTGTTGCGTTTATTTTCACACTTCAAGATATTTTCCCAAATATCTACGCACATTTTCGACAGAAAAATCTGGAGGTGGTGTGGTCAGTCAACTGTCTTCTTCAGGCTTCCTACAACAACTCGTACCTTGCCACAACCGTCCGTCTGTTTTCGAATTTGAACCGTGGCCTCTGGTATTTGTTAGGTTTGATGCCCATTTCACGCGCAGCTATCCATTGAACTCGCCTCTCATTAGGAACTGGATTCCATGGTTCGAGATTCCCTGGATATTCATCAGCACCTTCTCTTGGCTGTGATGTTGAATAGCCAGGGATTCCAGGCTTCTCAGATGAACATCATTTCTTGAGTTAGATATCAGAAGCGTTTACCTTGTGTCGAGTTTCTGTGTAGTGGACTGCAATGCTATTCGTTCCAGTTTTATTTCTAGTATTGGTCATGTTGTTTTACTTGTGTGTGAACTCCCATCCTAGTGTCTTCTATGTAGACAGCACTGAAGTCATTACATGGAACCTGGCATACTCCTTCACTAGTGTTTCGAATCGGATGTAGGACCTCGCCTTCTGTTTTAGGCGTCTTGTTTTGCTTTCTCATGCAGAGTGGAGATTGACCTTTTCGCTTCATTACATGGTCCTTAAGTTCCTTTCAGTTTTTAAAATAGGTCCTAAATCCATTTTTCTGTACCATCTGTTGTACCATGTCAGTACTTTCTTAGATGTAGGTCAGGGCTGTTCTAGGTCCTAGTTCTTCCCTCTGTTTTGCCTCGGGCTAGCTTTTTACTCCTCCTTTCTTCATTCCTATCGCTTTACTAATCATTCGGATTTGATAAATCTGCTTTTTGATTCGTGCAGGTGTTGTCTAGTCAATCCTAGCTTCACCGAATTGTGTACCATTCTGTGGAACTCATTTTAGGCGATAGCTTTCAGTTGTCTCACAGGGTGTCCAGAACTGAACGGTATTCCTCTACTTGATGCTGTTGGCTTCTGATAGGGGTGATACCAAATACTTCCATATGCTGTTCTCTGGAGCATCACAATCCAAAAATGGTAACTTTCCTTCTTTCCCCTCCTCATATGTGAGATTGATTTCTTCTCTCCATGCATTTAGTCCATGTTATGAATGAATTTGGTAGAAACTATTCAAAACCTGCTGTATTTATTAGTATTTTGCTACCTATACTATTTTATCTTTTGTGCTTTAGCTCTGCAATCATGTTTTAGACTCGATCAGAATACGATCGAGGTGTTAACAACTTTTCCCCAGAAGGGCAGCTTTTTCAAGTCGAGTATACCATTGAAGCAATTAAGGTAAATGCAAAGGTTATTCACCAATGACCTCTAAGAATTCTAGTTCCTAAATCAACTCACATGAGGTGGAGAAAGAAGGAAAGTTACCATTTTTTGATGTGATGCTCCAGAGAAAAGCACATAGAAGAATTTGGTATCACCCCTATCAGAAGCCACCAGCATCAAGCAGAGGAATACTGTCCATTTCTGGACACCCTGTCAGCCAACTAAAAGCTATCGCAAAAAATGAGTTCCACAGAGTGGTAAACAATTCGGTGAACCTAGGAGTGGCTAGACAACACCTGCACGAATCAAAAGGCAGATTCATGAAGACCAAATGATTAGTAAAGCGATAGGAATGAAGAAAGGAGGAGGAGTAGAAAGTAAGCCCGAGGCGAAACCGAGGGAAGAACTAGGACCTAGAATAGTGCTGACATTCATCAAAGAAAGTACTGACATGGTACAACAGGTGCTACAGGAAAATGGATTTAGGACCTATGTACAAAACTATAAGGAACTTAAGAACCATCTAATAAAGCGAAAAGGTCAGTCTACACTCTGTATGAGACAGCAGAACGAGACGCGCGAACGGAAGACGATGTCCTACAGCTGATTCGAAACACTAGTGAAAAAGTATACCAGGTTCCATGTGGTGACTTGCAACGCCGGCCTAAGCCAGTAAGGTGAATAGACAGAAGTTGTACTCAGATGGTTTATTCACATAGCCGTGAATACATTTACAAGATGTTAATTGTGGTTCAGTAGGACAGTTGTAGGAGTAGGCTAGGCTACGTTGCACTATGGAGGGATGTTGTTGGTTAGGGGACAAGCCCCCAGAGTGAGTAGCAATTGGCAATGCATCCCCTTTTATGTATAGGGTGGGTTATAAGAGTGGTTCACATGTGGAGCCACAATAAGGACCATGAGCCTCTAGTAATTACAGCACCCTCCTGTGGTGATGACATCGTCAGCTGTGTACTGAACCAGAACCAATCTCAAGGTTACAGTTTATATTAATATGCATAACTTAATACAAGACAATAATATTATGACGACAAGATATATTCAGTAGCTTTACATAATATAGGCTATAGCCCAATGGCCGTAGGTGACCCACTTAGGGTGTTAGGTTAAGCTACTACATGCAGGTGGAGAGAATCTCCCGTAGCAGACTGCAGTGCTGTCTACGTAGGAGAAATTACGAAGGGAGTTCGCACAAGAGTAAACCAACACATGGCCGGTACTGGAAATAAAATTGGAATTAATAGCATTGCACTCCACCACAAGGAAACCTGACAAAATAAACTGGAAAGGTACAATAATGCTCCTGATATCTAACTCAAGATATGATGTATATCTGGAATCCCTGGCTTTTCGACATCACAGCCGAGGGCTGCTATTTATCCCTGTGCTGGTGAATATCCAGGGACCCTCGATTCCTGGAATCCATTTCCTAATGAGAGGCGAGTTCAATGGGTTGCTGCGTCAGAATTGGGCATCAAACCTTACAAATACCGTAAGCCACCTTTCAAATTCAAAAGCAGACGAATGGTCGTGAGTTGTTGTAGTAAGCCTGAAGAAGACAGTTGACTGAGCCACACCATGTCCAGGATTCTTCTGTCGAAAATTTTCGTAGATATTTGGAAAAATATCTTGAACTTTGAAAATAAGTGTAACATACGTGAATATTAACTTGAAATTGGCATCAGTACGCAGTCCAAAATCAACAATGTTATTACAATTTTGGGCTTCGGATCCAGGGCCAGGTGAATTTACTAGAATACTTACTAGTAAATGTAACACCAAGCTTTATGAAAGCCTTTCTAAAATCACCCGTCTTATATTAAATCGCAACCATTTATTTCTTTAGAATATGCGAGCCCATAAATGTTACTCTTATTATATTTGAGTTGTCGTATATTCTGAAAAATATGGTAATTTAGAAAACGCTGTAAGTATCCACTCTACCATATCTGGCTCCGTGATGTGATGTATATTTTCTTCTATTAGGTTGTGCGGTTAGTGGGCTGATGGCCGATTCTCGTACTTTAGTCGACAAAGCAAGAGTGGAAGCTCAAAGTCATTGGTTCACATTTGGTGAAACCATGTCAGTTGAAAGTGTTGCTCAAGCTGTATCTAATTTGGCGATTCAGTTTGGAGATAGCGATGATGATGGGAATGCAATGGTGAGTTGATTACATTAATATTTCTTATAGTTGAAAAAAAATGCGCACAACCTGCAATTTTTATTTTAAGTCCCATGTTTTTCTCAGTTGAAAAAAAAGTGTAAATAGTTCAAAGTGAAGTATAATTTGTTTTCCAAGTTTATTTTTAAAAATATCGAAAAGTAAAGTTTCATCCTAAGATGCATGGGCTCTCACAATGAGGTTCCACAATTTTCCCCCTAATCCGACCCCCATAAGAAAAGTTCCTTTAAGGAATAGACGTGGGTTCTCT
This sequence comes from Lithobius niger, assembly GCA_023313725.1. Lineage (NCBI taxonomy): Eukaryota > Metazoa > Arthropoda > Chilopoda > Lithobiomorpha > Lithobiidae > Lithobius > Lithobius niger. The sequence continues at coordinate 41,188 of JAHWFP010160074.1, read as the reverse complement.
TTTGGGGAATTCAAGGTAGTTGGTAGTTCAATGTGATAGGTGAGTTTTTTTTTTTATCTATTTGTGATAATTTCATAAAAGTAATTTTGACGTTGAAGTGAGTTGAATTTTTTTTCAAGATTTTTGATTGGTTCTATTTTCGAGTAGTTTAGTACTGTAAAATGTAAAAAAAAAAAAAAAAAATATTAATTGTAAATTAGCCAATCTCCAGCTCGCTAACTCCGAAGTGCGGGCGTGCACTTCCCTCCTAAAGTATGGGTCAGACGATTGGGGGAAAAATTTGTTTGAATATTCGCCAAAAAAATTTTTTATTTGGTCTATTGGTAATGCAAGGCATATGTAACATTACCACATGTTTATTTAAATCTACTAGGCATGGTAACTGGAAGGCATACAAAACATGCACTAACCCCCAGCTCGAACTCGGAAATCACTCTTTACGCTCACGGTTTAAGCTTAACGGATTATTTTGTGACACTCCCCCAGCCCAGTGAGGAATTGCCAACTGCAGTGCGGAATGAACGTAATCCGCCAAGGTATTGAAGTTGACGTCATCTATCACCTGGTACTATGGCCCTGGTTGACTTCCCCATTCTTTAGTTCTTAAATGTTTTAGGGAGAACTGCTGCGCGCTTTCATAATCTCCACCTTCCCCCACCACCTCTTCTTACTCCAGAGTAGGACTGAGTAGGAAAGGTTGCCTGTGCCACTTATCGAACTGTCCGGGGAAGGGCACCATGCCTTTTAGAGGAAACATTGATGAAGTGATGGTGCCTCCAACCGTCTAGGGGTTTTGGGAGGCACTGTAAGCTCCCCAAGCAGAAGCAAAGTCCGGGGTCGATCTCAAGAAGCCTTACTTATTTTCATAATCTGTCGTCATTTCTGGCTTCGCAGTGCATTCTTCAACACACATTTTATATTTCAAATACTGCTATTTTTGGAAATTTTGGAGTGGGCTTGGGGGAGGGGGGAGTTTAAAAGATGCGTTAAAATCGTTAGTAAAAGAAGGGAGAAGAGAGAAAGGAATTTGTGCCTGAAAGGAAAGGTCATCAGCGGACAGGGAATCCAAAACCATTATTTTTTTAAGCAGGGAAAAGAAAAAATAAGACTACCAAAGGTGCGCCGAAAGTGTGATAGTCTAAGGGTGCCTATGGCATTGGCACAATGGCACTCTTAGTCAGACCGAGCCCCCTCAACTTGCAAGTGACAATCCAAAACGCATAATTGTCACTTTGTTTGGTTGGGAGGGAAGGAAGCATAGTACGGACTGGCTGGCACTCGAGAAGTCCACAGGAAAACTTAAAAACCAAATAAAAGATTTAAAAAAACGTAAAATTATACATAACTTTTATTTTGCAAATTTTGGAATGGAATAGATCGTATTTGAATATGCTCTTAACGAACGAATATCCGAATATTCGTCCGACCCCTATCCTAAAGAATAAAAGCTCCAATCGGACTTTCCATTCTTTTATTCTCTAGCGCTCGCCTTGTTCATATATGCGCTACTGCTCCCTCTACCATTTGCAGCGTGAACTACGGCAGTGAAAGACGAAAGGATGGCAAAAGATCGGGATGCCGGAAGCAGAAGCAGACTTGGATGAGTTCTTCTCCGCCACTGGCTGGGCCTGGCTCTCTTGCTCCTTCAGGCTTCGTCCCTACAGCGCTGGATGTCTGTTGTTGCCTGGCATTTGTTACAATGCCGAACGTTTGGATCCACACTTGGCCTTCTTGAAGCACTAATAATGTGTTTTTACACCCAGCCGTGCAAGTAGTGCAAGACTATTGACACAAATAAATGCATCCCATCGAATGTACTCGGATTAGGCTTGATCTGTGAAGAGAAAGAAAGTGTCTTCTTGCGGTCGTAGCTCGGCCTCGTCTTCGCCGTCATTTGGACCTCGCACCCACAATTCTTTGCTCATTCTACCGTCTCTTAAGACTGAATTTTCCACGCCATCTTCAACCAACCTGTCGAGATCAACTTGAAAGATCGGCCGACTTGAGAGGCTCGATGAAGGACGCCACATGCTAAAGGATGGGGAACAAGTGTGTTAAAAAGCCACCTACCGAGGATCGACGCTGCTCACCCGGCATCAGCGTCTTGCCTCATCCATCCACCTTCTACCTGCCGGCCTTGCCTGCTCCGCCGTTGGCACCTACCTGTATGCCAACGGCGACGGATGCTCAGCCGTCAACGTCACAGATAAGATCCTTTCGCAAGCTTCGTGATTTTTTTTTTCACTGGAGCTGAATCATCACCTAAGCAAGTAATTGCTGTAAAACAGAACGGTAGCTGACCAGGAGTCTTTATAACCGGTGCTCAACATTTTGAGACAAATTTTTAAACTCAAATTGAAAGTGAAATTGAAGAAATGTGGAAAGAAGACTTAAACTGGAGCGGAAACAAATCATCCGGGGAAAAACACCTGGTCCACCGATTGGAATAATCTACTGACTCGTCAGCCATTCGGAGCTGTTCTAAACAAAATCTCCGTGGACTCCAGGGATTAAAAGGAAACATTGCACTGCTCCAAGGACCCCGGCCGTTAGGGAGAACCCGTGGATCTTTTAATTCCACAAGGAGAGTTCAACAACATGCATCGGATTTGAAAGTAAACGCACATCCTGTTGCCATTGAAGAACTGCTTTTCAAAGAGGAAAACAGTGATCGTTTTGATTAGACCAAGGATATAACTAGCCTCCTGCTTCCAGCCTTGAAAGTACTGTGTTGTCTGACCCATTCCAATCCGATGGTCACCTCGGTCACTCCTGCTGGCAGCATCACTGTCTTCCGCAAATGGATTAAACAATTGACTGCAATTCACTGCATGCATCCCCAAGGAAGAAATTAAAAAAAAAAGTTATTAATCAGCATAGATCTCCAAGTAATAACAGCCGTTCTCGACCATCGAGCCATTCTTCCTTTTTTCACCAGATGTGGAAATGAAATGTATGGAAGGAGGAAGTACAAATAGCGAAATAATGAAGGAAGAAAGAACAGTGATGAAACAAACCGGTAAACGGCGATTACAGTGGTTATGTAAAGTCATTTCAAGAAATAAAATCACACCTGAACCACCAGGAAGAACACAGTTCACAGTTCTACTTGAATTATCGGAGAAAATACCGTTCTCCTTCTTCAGAAATATACGCACAAAACGGAGGAAAAATAAGTTCTCACATCACGAATTGTAAACAAAATTTGGAAAGGACGCGCATGGAGAATCAGACCACTGATCTATATATCATTGTCGCTTCCAAGGAGGTTCCACTTCTTGTCAAACTCGGCTGTGAGCTGATGGTGCACCAAGCCCTCAATACTGTTGTAAGACGGTCCCGTGAGGTTCATGAGAGGGACTCGTCGCCGAGAGAAGCGTTTCATAGCAAAAGACTCCAAAGCTCGAAGGTGGGGGCCATGTTTTGTGTTAGATTTCATTAACACTGAGGTATGATGCCAAGCTATGGAGTGTCCGTTCTTTTTGTGGTGTTGGGCTATGCCATTGAGCTTCTCTCCACGGCGGGTGGCCCCCACGTGTTCATCAACGCGCACTTCAAGTCTCCTTTTTGTCTCACCAATATAGACAGCTTCACAGTCTTGACAGGGAATTTGATACACAACACCAGTGAGATCTTTCAAATGTGCTGGAGGCTGTGTGGACTGAATGGATGCTTGAGATTTGGCGACTCGTCCATTTTTCACACTAGTCAGTGGGGGAGGGGGGAGGAGAAGGAGGTCGGACTTTGCTCCTGGTAGCGTACCGTTGTGTGGTGGGTAGTGGAGGCTTACGGGTGGAGGGGGGTGGGAGGAGGAGGAGGGCTTGGGGCCGGCCAGGAGGTGTGGGTTCTTTCACAGATGGGGACCTGAGGAGCTTTTTCAGATTAGGGGGAAATCGCAGTCGGCTCTGTGCACCATGTTGATGGAGTAACTGCACAATACCTTCGCTTCTACCAGGTAAGTAAGTGACATGTTCCACAGGTTGAGTCGGTAGCTGTTCTGTTTCTTTTGGCCTGCCGGTGTTTCCATGATGCCATGCTCGTTTCGCTCGTTTCGTCTCGATGTTGACTAAACTCGCTGTAAATCCTCTTTTAAGGAACACAGTTTTAGCTTGGGCAAGAAATTGGCTTGCTATCGTCGGAGAGGACGAGTGCTCAAAAATGCGCCTGAGCTCGTTCCGCAGGAAACGAGCATGGCATCATAGAAACTCCGCTCGTTCACAACTTAAGCACTCCTGCGGAACGAGCTCAGGCGCATTGTTGAGCACTCGTCCACTCCGACGATAGCAAGCCAATTTCTTGTCCAAGCTAAAACTGTGTTCCTTGAAAGAGGATTTCCAGCGAGTTTAGTCAACATCGAGACGAAACGAGCATGGCACACAGCCCCCAGCACATTTGAAAGATCTCACTGGTGTTGTGTATCGAATTCCCTGTCAAGACTGTGAAGCTGTCTATATTGGTGACACAAAAAGGAGACTTGAAGTGCGCGTTGATAAACACGTGGAGGCCACCCGCCGTGGAGAGAAGCTCAATGGCATAGCCCAACACCACAAAAAGAACGGACACTCCATAGCTTGGCATCATACTTCAGTGTTAATGAAATCTAACACAAAACGTGGCCCCCCACCTTCGAGCTTTGGAGTCTTTTGCTATGAAACGCTTCTCTCGGCGACGAGTCCCTCTCATGAACCTCACGGGACCATCTTACAACAGTATTGAGGGCTTGGTGGACCATCAGCTCACAGCCAAGTTTGACAAGAAGTGGAAACTCCTTGGAAGCGACGATGATATATAGATCAGTGGTCTGCTTCTCCATGCGCGTCCTTTCGAAATTTTGTTTACAATTGGTGAAGTGAGAACTTATTTTTCCTCCGTGTTGTGCGTATATTTCTGAAGAAGAACGGTATTTTCTCCGAAAATTCAAGTAGAACTGTGAACTGTGTTCTTCCTGGTGGTTCAGGTGTGATTTTATTTCTTGGAGTGATGAAAGATGTGAAAGCAAAAAAAGCGAGTGGCAAAAGACGAAAGAGAGGAGAAGGAAAGAAATGGAAAGAAGAAAATGAACAACGTGATAGCGTTGAACTGTCTGGCATTCCTTTATCCAAATTGTTGAAAATTGTGGAAGACATCATTCGTGACGATTTCTTGTACAAACTTTCAGTGGAAAACCTTCCTTTGAAGAAGAATAGAACTCATCACTGTTTTCAGTCTCAGTTTTACAGACACCATTCCAAAAGCGTTCCACCTAGGGCCAATCCTTGACACTTCTTACAAGTTTGCTTAGTGATGAAGGTATTTTAAGATGGAACGGTGATCCACTAAGCCGGAACGGATCCCACTCGAAGCCAAACATTTCATGTTCCTCATAAATGAAGTCTTCAAGAAGGCCAACTTTGCCACTTTTCCTTCCATGTATTGGATCACAACATCCCCACAAAGCCTAATCCAGGTTTAGAGGTCTGAACCTAAGCTGGCTCCTCATTCAAATGGTGCTTGGAAGCAAAACAGGTGAAACGAACAAGAGCGACCAGAACAAAACAAAGAACCAATCCTTTCTGGATGCTTCAACCCAAACCGAAACATCAACCAGCAGTTCTTTCGGGGAAAATTATCAGTTCAGGGAAGAGGTTGCAGCAGAAGCCGCAACTTCACAGCAGTCTACAGAAGGCATTATGCGTCAACTGGCTTCAGAGGGAAGCCAAAGACAAGCGATGACATGGAAGGTCAATGGTGACACACATCACCAGTTGGAGGTTGCCTCAGACATCATCCACCATTTTGGAGAATTAAACAGGAAACCCTTGGATCTGCTATCTGATTGGGCTTCAAACCATGATTCAATGCAAACCCACACTGATATTGCCACCACTTTGGGATTTCGACAACACCTTCCGTGAATCTTGCAGACGAAATTCAGGAATTTTGGAGGAAAGAAACCATTGCAGAAAAAGAACCTTTGCGCCCGGGCTTTTACAGCCCAATGCTTCCAATAAGGCCAAGAAAACCCGGAGGAGAAGGACTGATTTTCAACCTTAAGCCTCTCAACCTGAAAATCAAGGCCTCAACGCAGCTCCAAGAATGTTTACAGCCATTCTGAGACCTGAAATGGTGCACCTTCACCAGCTCCAAGCCCAATCACACACAAACCAAGACAACTCGTTTCAATAAAAATAATCAAAGCCAACAAAAAAGAAACTGCTGGTGCTAGACTTACAGAACACCGGGGACCTTTTTCACCAACCAGGAATTCTTTTCAACCAATCATCCGGAACAGTACGCGCTCACTCTCAGCCCTCACTGGACTGAATTGATTACGTCTGACAACAATCCAGGATTTTAATGAGCCAAATGTCGTACATAATTATAGACAAACTAAAAATACCTTATTGGGAAACTAAACTCCATGGCAAACCTTGTGCCATACGGAAGATGGAAAAGACATTGGGGAATAATCCAACAGCAGTGAGAAAACACACCCCATAGACGAACATTTTCCTTTGAAACACTCTTACAGTTGTCAAACGTTCAAGTCCCAACTCAATAGAGTTCCACTTCCTGAAACTCACCCAGACGTGTTTCTTCTAATGGACACATCAGTGGAGAGCTGGGGAGCCCACATCTTTGCCACAAAGCCTCAGGGCTTCGGACAAACTAAGAATTGGACCACATAAACATTCTGGAACTTATGGCAGTTTTCAAAACCCTCGAACATATCCAAAACTTAGGAGGCAAAGAAAACAATACAATCTAGATAGACAAACAATACCAGAGCGTTGGCCTATTTCTGGAAAGGAGGCGGAACGAAGTCCAGAAACCTTCATACAGTCACCTAAAGATTTTCAAGATTTGCATTTAGCTAGAAATAACTCTTCTTTCTCTTCACATTCCAGGAAACCGGAATGTAATTGCAGATTCCCTCTCGAAACGACGTAAAGCAACCACAGGAGAATGAACACTAAACCAAAAAAAAAATCCATCTGGAAATTTCTGTTCGCCACTTGGGAAACTCCAATGGTCGACCTATTTGCCGCAAGGTACAATGCCAGACTTTCCCAGTCCATCACGCCAGTTCCAGACGATCAAACTTGGGCAGTAGCCGCACCAGCAACCCACTGGACATAACCTCTTCAGTTACATGTTCCCACCATTCAAGCTTCTGCCACAAATCCTGCAGAAAATGGAAACAACACCTGGCCTGTTCATCCTGATAGTGCCAAATTGGCCGCCCACCATGGCTTCCTCAACTCCTTCAGCTCCTGATAGACAGCCCAAGGAGTTTACCAGAAAGTCAAGACCTTCTATCCCAAAGGAGAGGAAGTCTATTCAACCAAAACACCAGTGCCTTGAAACTACACACATGCCTACTACCATCAGTCTTACCAAGGAGGCAAGAATTCTTGAAGTACAAGCCGTTAGAATTGCAAGCAAAGCTATCAGAGACTCCAATAGAATTTACGACAACCTCTGGAAGAAGTGGTTTCATTGCTGTCACCTGAGGAAAGTTATTCGCTCCCCCTTTGCCTGAGCTTCTTAACTGACTTTTTCAATTCGTGCTTAAAGGGATCCACCATTTCAGTTTACCAATCTGCACTAAACTTGGTTTTCAAAGCAGTAGGAAGAAAAGATCTGGTAGAAGATTATCGCATCTCAAGTCTTATTAAAACTTTTGAAATAGAAAGACCTGCAGCCAGAAAATTCTTGCCAGATTGAGACCTCTTGTTGGTTCTGATCTCAGTCATGAAGGAACCTTCTGAACCTTCGACAAACTGCAACCTTCATCTTTTAACTAGAAAAACATTCTTGATAACGATGGCAGGGAAGTTTACGATGCAAGGAAGCACAAGCCCTTTCAATGGGCCCCGTATACTTGTTTCATCTTATGGCTACAAAGCTGTTTCATTGACATCGAGAGTCGTTCAGAACAAAACTCAGAAACCGAACGAACCAACAAAGCCGATAATCATTCCAGCTCTTACCCCAATCACAAGAGGTAGTGTGTAACATTACTTTGTCTGGTTCGGGCCTTAAGATTAAACTCAGCAAATTTCGAAAAAGCAGAACTTGACTCTTTCTGCCGTTCAAGTAGAATTTTGGTGAAACCTCACCAATAATAACCTCATGGATAAATACTAATTGAACACGCTTATGAAGCATCTGGGATTGATTGCCACGACTACATCATCAGAGTCACTGCCCACAAGCTCGGAGCCATTTCTACTTCTTGGGCCTTCCACAATGGCATCCCCGTTCCTGAGATCCTGCAAGCAGCATGAGAAATGTGTCTACACTACTTCAGGGACATGACCACCCATATAGATGGACTTCACACGCTGCGACCTGTCATCGCTACCAGAAATGTTGTCCATCCCCAAATCACTAGATATGATTAACATCGGTCCTTTTCAAGGCCACCACATCAGAGGAGAGATCCTGCTTCCTGCTTGAAGTAAATATCCTAATAAAGCGCAAATGTTCGTGACTTTTCAGGGAGCAAGCAAGTCGTGTCCACCACCATATTGACCAGGTCAACTGTAAATTTTCGTCACAATAGAAAGCGAGAATTGCAGCGGCAGCTGAATGCTGTTCCTATTGCTGAAACGAAAATAAACATTACCTGTAGTCTCCCCCCCCCCCCTCCCCACCACCCGTGACATATTGAGAGGAATAAAAGATGAATGGAACACGTGTTTGATGCTTTTGTACTTTAGGAAAGAAGTACACGCTTGTGCTTGGAGGTTAGCAAGCTGGGGGATTTGCTAACTCAAAATAAAATCTCTAGAGGGGAAAATCATTTGAGAACAAAAATGCTAAAATTTACACGTAATGCGTATTTTCGTTTGAGCAATAGAAATAGAATTTGGTCGCCGCTGCGGCAATTCTATCTTTACATCCATAATGAGTGGCCCCGTGGTAATTTTTGAGTTGCTTCTGGTGATAGTTAGATTTTAGTTCCAAGATAGTAAAATTTTACTTTTGCTATTATGGGATGTCTTAGTCATGCACATTATATATTGCTCTTTTTGTGTGTGTGTGTGTGTGTGTGTGTGTGTTGGTGCAGTATTTACTTAGTTTTTTTGGTCATACTCTTACGTATGGATACGGCAACATGAATGAATGAATAAATAAATAAGGCAACAACAGTGACTTACAGTTTAATTAAGTTTTGCATGTTTTGTCAGTTTTTCCAGATTTTAGCAGTAGGTGTGTATAAGTTTACTCTAAATATTTTCATTGAGAGAAATTCAAAATCCAAACTACAATGCGATGATACCCATTCTTGTTCCAGATAGCCATGTGTTAAAACATAATAGTTGCATACATTTTGTAGAATATTTGTAGTCGGTATGCAGGCAGTATGCTGCTACAATGCTTTTAGATGTCTTCACATTCTTAGGGAAGAGATTTAAGAGGGGCTGTTGTCTTGAAGTTCGTCTGTGGCGAGGTGTCTATTCACTGGCGCCGCCTCGGGGTGACCGTTTGAACCATGCATCTTTCATGAGTATATCGCCAGCACTAAAATACCCTAGCGTTTAGCTAGATGCCAGGAACGGGTAGTCGATCGGCATCCAACAAAAGCGCTATACTCAGTATAGGCTACGTGTTGATTGATATTGATACGCAGCCGGCTCTCAGTGAAAGAATAACAGATTTAAATTTACAAAACCTAAACGTTACATAGTGAAAAATATTCGTTGATTGTATGCAACATAAAAGAAGAGTGTTTTTTAAAACGTGATTTGATTGTGTGGTCGTCGCAAACTTACAAAACAAACTACGTTATTCTGTAAAAATTGCTGTTTCTGCTGTGCAAGCTGATTAATTAGATGACTCATGGAAAAAAAGTTGATGGATAAGTTTGTTAATCTTCCCGTGGCGACATCCATATGGTAACCCCAGACAGCCCACTACCTATCTACACGAAAACTGCACATCCTATCCGTCCTGGGACATAGCTTTTGTGTAATTGCTGAAAGGTTACGAATCCCCGTACTCATCCCGTAAATAGTTTTTTTCGCAAGGTCGTCTGGGAGACAAGCTGTGTGTTTTGTTTTTCTGCACTGGCTAGTTGATTTAACATCGCCAAAATCTTCTTTTACAAACGCAACATTAAAAGGCTTCAACTTACTACCATGCACATGAACTAGCTTTGAGTCGAAAAAAAATCCAACGGAAAAAAAAAACAACAAATCCAGATAAGGACAATTAAGAGGAAATAAAATCCAAAGGGAAAAAAATGCGCCGCTCACAGAGGTCTCACGGACATGGGGATAGGCTTGAAATGTGCGTACGGACGAGGGCTATCCTCACACCGAGTTTCATCAAGTTTACACAGCCAGTTTTTGAGCCCCGACCGTTTGACCTGCTGTGGGACTTAGCCATTTTTTCGAAGTGGCTGTCGCAGGGTTTTTTCGAATAACTTGGCTCAACACATTTTTTATTTATTTATTTACTTATTTTTGTAGCCTGTGGTTTTTTTTTTTTACTGTCGGGTGAAGAAAAGACTTGTACGTGTTGTTACTAGGCTAGAGCGGGTGCTTGACAGGCGAAGTGTTGGAAGAGCAGACATTTACTGGTCCTATGGAGGAATGGGGAGGGGCCTGGAGGGTGGCAATAAATTTCCTAAAGCCTCCCCAGTGAGACGTGCCGGAATGTATGAAGAATGATAGTCTTGACAGTACGTAGTCACACCTGTGGAGGGGTGCTCTTTGTGCGTATTTATTTTTTTTGAATATTTAATTTTAGTTTCATAGCATTACGACGAAGTACAGGATCAACTTACATTAAGAAATAATAATAATAAGCTGAAAAAAATAGGAAAATAAAAAAAAGGTTTGAAATTTATTTCCGTGATTTTTTTTTCTTGGGATTTTATATCCTTTGGACCTTTTTTACCAAAATTTTTTTTTTTTTACATGAAAAGAATAGATATTTTAATTTTCTTGACAATATACCAAGGTGCATTCATTCAACCTTTTGCAGCTAAACCAAAATTTTTCTAATGAAAGTAATACATGATGAAGGTTTTTTGGGGGAAGAGGTGGTGGGAAGGGAGAGTGTAACCAGGGCCGGAGAAAAAAAAAACAAATGTTCGGTGGGGGGGTTGCAGACAGCCAATTTGCTGATGATTTTTTGCCACTATCCATTTTATCCGGTGGTATTTTGCCTCCATCGAAATTACTGAGTTACCTCCCGCTATTCGACTCCCATCCAATATAGCAACAGATCATTATTTATAGCCCGGGGAGCAGAGAAAACGAAAATGAGATACGGTAACCAAATTTTCGATGATCCCAAAGTAGTCAAGATCCTCCGAAAAGAACCTTGACCCCCTCCCCTCTCAGGATAGACCGCGACCCCCCCCCCACCTCCCTAAAATAAAGAAATAAACAAAAGTAAGCTTTTCTTATGCCTATGAAACTCCTTGTAGGTGGTTTCCTGTAGCCACTTTTAATAAGTAGCAGTCCGCACCAACAGGTTACCACATATTTGTAAGAAAAAGCCCAAAATTCCAGGTATAGCTGGTTGATTTTGGTTTCTATTGCCTTTATGAAAATATACATTACCTAATTTTTAGCATTCTCCTTCTTTTGCTGTGCAATCTAGAAATTTAAAGTTCTTGGATGGATTCGGCGTCGCTACCCACTGCACAGGCGCAACCTCCACTATATAAACACAGACGAAGGTCATTTCTTCATCCTTCTTTCCTCTTAAGTGCCCCAGTGACGACACAGATGGAAGGAGGGTGGGAGAATGCTAATGTATATTTTCATAAAGGCAATAGAAACACCAAAATCAACCGTGAAATGTCCATTACCTAATTTTTAGCATTCCACAGACTTCGTCAAAGATGGCGGGTGTCATGTGATGGAGCCCCCTAGGGTAGCGTGCCGCTTGCGCCTTCCCCAGAAAGATAAGTCTTTGCGAACGATTGGAAATTCTGTAGGAGGATGGAGACCGTTTCGCTTAAGGGTTTTATTTTAAGTATTCGCAACGAAGGGACCGATGCGATACAAGCCATCCTCTTGGGCTGACATATATCGCAGGTATTGAGATGTGATCACAGTTAGGTGTCTCCAGGATGCAGCTTCCATAATGTCAGTAATGGGAACGTTACTGTGGTGGGCCCAAAAAGTTCCCGAAGTTCATGAGCAGTAACTCGGATTCTTTAGTCGGCGCAGTATATGTCGAGAGGTTGTAGGCGTCCAAGATGACAAGTCTTTTTCCGTGTGGCGACCATGCGTGCGAATGATTCTCCGGTCGCCGATGCGAAAAGTAGAATGAGTTGAGAGCGACCGCATTGCAGAGGTTTGGAGTGTTTTAAGTAATATCGAAGAGCACGTACTGGGCAGAGAGACTTTTCTGGTTCGTTGTCAACAATTGGAGACAAGGCCACTATGCAGATAGGGTTGGTACGGTCGCCAGGCTTCTGGGTCTCGGCCTGAAAGGATGCTCGAGGTTTCAGGGTGACCACTGAGCAGTTGTTGTGGAAGAAACAGTCGGCAGTGGTCGCCGAGAGAGCCTTTACCTCGCTGCATTGGAAACAGGCAGCCTGGGCTACCAGAAAAACCGTCTTTCGGTTCGGATGACTGAGGCGACAAGAAGACAGGGGTTTGTAGGATGCAGAAAGAAGAGACGTGAGGACTATGGAAGGGTCCCAATCTGGTAAAAGGCGGCAGACCACCGGTTGCTCGAGTTCGAATGACTGGAGGAGGGCTGAGATCTGGAAGTCGTCCAAAAGTGCAGAACGTACGGCCGCTCGGAAAACGGTGTTCAGGGCGGATCGGTAGACAAGGAAAGTACAACCTCGCAGGCCTTCATTCCGGAACGGTCCGTAAGGATGGAGCGACTGGATTGATCTGTTGCGGCAGACACTGACGAAGCCATAGTCCCCAATGACTGTCATAGATTTTGTTGGCGGATGCTTTAGAGGCAATACGAGAGGCCTGTTCCAAACGAATGCCTGTTGTTTCATGTAATCTGATGATACCAGGCACGCGTGTAGCTGGAGCGTCCGCGGCTTGCGATGGAGCACGGTTCCCCGATGTTGGGACAGTAAGTCCGGTATGTCTGGTAGACATCGAGGAGAGTCGATCAAGAGGCTGAGTAGAAGGGGAAACCAGGCAGCCGAAGGCCAATTGGGGGCGATCAGGATGACTGGGCCACCTTGCGTAAGACTAGAGGGATTAGTTTGGGTGGGGGAAACAGGTAAGCGAAGAGGTAACTCCAATCCATTGCCAGTGCATCCTCTGCCCATGCTTGATTGTCGGGAACCGGCTGACAAAGTGGGGAAGTCTGGCATTGAGCATCGTGGTGAAGAGGTTGAGATACGGTCGTGCCCAAAGTTGGAAAAGAAACGTGTAAATGTTTGTTTTGAGGGACCACCGTGACAGTGAGTCCGCAATGATGTTGCGGCTGCCTGGGAGGAGGAGCGGCAATAAGATCGCCTTCAAGCGAATGCACAGGGCAAAGATGTCGGAGGTGACCTGGTGGAGAGAGCGGCGCCGTTTCGGAGATAGGCGACCGCTGTTGTTTTGTCTGTGTGGACTTTTACTACCTTCCTTGTGACAAGATTTTGGAAGTGCGTCAGACCGAGGAGGACCGCTTGCAATTCTAGCACATTGATGTGGTCGTTGGTGTTCGGTGGCCAAATCCCGGGTACAATACGGTCGCCGATGTGAGCGCCCCATCCTCGAAGGGAGACGTCAGAGAACAGGTGGATGTCGGGAAGAGGTAACGTCCGGGTGAGGTATAGGACGTCCATCCAAGACGGGGGAAAAATTGTCCAGATGTGGTCGCCGTGTGACTTGGGCGGGCGACCGAGCAGTCCATCCGTCGATTCAAAAGTGATGGAAGGGTTGTACCATCCATCTGCCATATGGAACAAGTAGATTGAGTCCAGTGAACCGATAGGGAGTTGAGTTGTGTCAGAGTGTAGGTAGGCGATCGAAGGAAGGTCCGTATTTTTTGAGGTAGAGAAGATATCCTGTCTGGGAAAGCATGACAACAGCTTGAGCTAGATTGAATGCCACCCCAAGAAATACAAAGTTTTGCAATGGAACCAAGCTTGACTTTGGAAAGTTGGCTCTGAAACCTAGGCCATATGCAGGAGTCTTAGTGTGAAGTCTCTGATAGTAGCTGGAATCTGTCTTGCTAGGGAGGATCCAGTCATCCGTAGGCATCAGCACGTACTTCGTGCCGATGAAGGAAGGCAAGGACCGGCTTTAAAACCAACGTGAACACTCTTGGTGCTGCATTGAGACCGAACGGAAGGCAAGTGAATTCGTATACTGTTCCGTCGTATACGAAACGGTAAAGATGGCGAAACGAGGCGTGGAGCGTAATATGAAGGTAGGCATCCGTAAGGTCCATGGAGGCCGACCAGTCGCTAGGAAGAAGTGAGTGTTGTATGGTTTTGGTGGGCGCCATTTGAAAATGGGATTTTGGATAAACTCATTTAACGGTCGGAGGTTGAAAATAAAACGAAGATCTCCTGCCTTCTTGGGGCTAAGAAAAATACTGCTGCAGAATCCTGGCTGCTTCGGATTGGGTGTAGCCCATATAGCAAGTTTTGCTAAAAAGAACCGTGATTTCGGTGGTGAAGAAGTCCATTGGCAGCGTTGCTTCTAGTCAGGGAGGGGGACCGAAGCGGAGACGACCGGTAAAAAGTACGGAGAAATCCTTGGGAAATTATGGAGAGTTCTTTCCAGACCAGAGGGAGAACCGAAGGTAGCCGCCTACCGGTACCGGCAAGGGGTAATAATTGTCAATGAGAGGACCTGGGTCGCTGGCATGGTCCGGGAAAGTTTTGGCGGCCGCGGTAGTCTGGTGTCGAGCTACGGCCGCGTCCCTGTCCATGTCCCTTGTTCGGAAAGGCGACCGAGAATGGCGTGGCAGAGAACAGGTTGGGGCTCTGGAGGGGGTAGAGGCATAACCCAGTAGCAACCGGAGGTCCTATCGGTTGCTGTCGTCTAGGCTTTTAGTCTTTAATGGCTTCAGTTTCCCTTTGATGTCAAGGTTAGGGACAAGCTTTGGAATGAGCCCCCGAAAGAGAATGTTGGCCTCGTGAAACGGTTGGTTCCGAAGGACATGTCGAGTGGAATCATGAAGGCTTAGGACCGTGTTGAGCACTACGTCGCGAAGTAACATCGTTGTAGAATTGAAGAGAGCCCGTGTCAGCCAGATCATGAAGTGGAAGGTGGCAAAGCAGGCTTTGTGAAACTCTTGGCCGACCAGGGATGCTGTGTCCTTGGTTTCAGCCAGAGATGGATCCATGAAAGTTTTTCGCACAGAGTGTTGGCGGCCGTGTCCAAAAAGTCAGCTTGGGAGGCCGCTTGTAGATCAATACGTAGGGGATGGTCGCTGTCACGTAGAACTGAAGAGGGGCTGAGACTCGACGAGGAAGGTACAAGGAGATACCGAAGTCCAACTTTACGTCCGCAGTGAGGAATTCCGACTGGGGGTAGGTGTCGAAGTTACGGGTATTGGCCGCTCCTTCACCAGAAGGGCAAAAGCAGAACTATTCGCGACCGGCGCGAGGCGGTGATGGGTCCTTGTAGAGTTCCACCGGAGAGCCGTTGCCCAAAATTAGGCCGCCCGTGCGAAGTAGAGTGGTGAGCAGAGTAGCGGACTAGCCGAGGACCGGATTTTGACGAGGAAGTTGGTCGCGGAGACCGAAGCCTAGTCCGAACAGTGACCGCGATTTTTGCAAGGCTCGGTTGCCTGTGTCGGTGGATTGAATAGGAAACAGTCTGTCATGATTTCCTCGACGGATTTCAGGATATGTGGAAGAGGGATCTCTGAAGGATCTGGGTCGATCAGTTTGTCAAAGTGAGCGTGTCTTGAAAGTACATCAGAATGGTCAGCCAGTGGGGGTAGACGGTCGTCATAGACCGAGTCAGAGGCGTCCAATTCGGTGAAGCGTAGCGAAGTGTAGCAAAGGAAAGATAAAGCAATGACCTTCGTCTGCGTTTATATAATGGAGGCTGTGCATGCGCAGTGGGTAACGACACTGGACGATCCAAGAACTTGAATCTCTAGATTGCACAGCAAAAGAAGGAGAATGCTAAAAATTAGGTAATGGATATTAGCATGGCACAGAAACTTGTTTTTGACGAAAGGGCAAGGTTGATTTTAAAATGCTTTAGAAAGCATTCAGAGATTTGTGTTGATTCAAATCCCTGTTGCGTCAAGATTCGTATAACAAGAAATTATGAATGAACAGTTTGCTCGATAACAACGGCTTAGCATCTAATAGACGAAGAAGCCAAGTAGCTAGGAGGCAAAGTGTTTCTAGAAAATTTACTGAAAATGTAATATGACAATATTAAAATGTTGGAAAGCTTCCCCCCTCCTGAAAGCTGAGACGTATGTATTTAGAAATTTTTACTGCTGAAAGTGTCATTTTTTTGGTTCAGCATAATTTAAAAGTACATTCCTCCCAACGCCATTTTTCTCGATCCTCACACCAAGTACGGCCCCAAAAGTCTTAATTCCATACCGTTGGTCAATCCCTTGGTAAAAATCCGTTTTAAAATGTTGCGTCTACGAGAATTTCTGTTGAATATTGTGGAATTTTATTTACTGTACCCTACATGTATATGAAGCTTTGCGCACCAACAATGACCTTGAAGTTTCATCTGTCTGTGCACACACGTACTAATTTTAATCGTTTGCTAATAATTACTATGAGATCAAACATCTAAAAGACTAATGCGGTGAAAATCGAAATAATTATGCCAATAGATTGCCGAAGAAAAATTATAATATGCTGGCCTAAGAAATTATAAATTGTGATCGTAAAATACGAAAATCATTCCTGTTTGTGACGACTGAATCTTTAAGTTGATGCTTTTTCGTGGACTATTCCCAAAGCTAACTGAGACAGTAGCTGCGTTCGTCGCTGCGGAGAACACAGCTACTCTCAGTTGACCTTGGCAGTAATAAATGCACGGATGGCAATTTGCGTGTGGCTGTTATATGGCAGGTGGAATGTTATAAGGCAGGCCGGGTGTCCCTCTAATTTTCCTCTACAGTTTGGTAAGGATTTTTTTTTTGCAACCTCATCAAGAGGGTTACAAAAAATGTATGGCCTAAAAATATTATGACCCCTTCCCCCTACCATCCCCCCCCCCCAACGCCCCTGAGATAAATAATGACCGTTCCTTTAATATCAAGCAATTTTCTGTACAACAGAATTCGTTGAATATGAATTTGTCCTGATTCAGTTTACTTATCATCCATATCCAATTTCACAGGCCATTTTATTGCCCTAACTAATTTCGTAGAAGATTGCATTTATTTTTATGCAAATCAAGTCATTTACAGAAGGCGCAAATTTTCACACTAAGGTAGTTAACAGCAATAAATCCCATTGAATGAAAATCCCAAAAAATTGTTGTGCCACGATTTTAATGCATCGTGATTCTTTATCGTACCATTGGATTTTAATTTAATATAATAGTTCAAATCATTTACCAACAAATACAAGCTTGATTTCTAGCATCAGGGCTTATGCGGACTTTTAAAGATTTAAATTTTTCAACTAATTCACTTTATGATTAACCAGAGTTTTCAAGCTTTCAAACTTAACAAAATGACTTTAGGTTTAAACCGAATTTCCAAGATTTCATCCTCTAAATTCCCATCGTCGCAAACATCTCCCAGTTGAGTAAACTAGCAAACAATTCTAGAAAGGACTACGACTGAAACTTGGTACTTACGCCTACAGATATGCCTAAGTGCTTAGGTGCTTATGCCTAAGTGCCTTAGTAGAAGTTAAAAATTTTGGCCGTTGGAGTGGCATAAAAAAGGCCAAACCAAACAGAACATATTTTAACTCTAACTCTTGTTCTTATGAGGCAACAAAGTTATGAGGCAACAATGCTACTGTGATAAAGATTTCTTTTGGAACCTATACGCACCTTCAAGGCTTGCGAACATATCACAATTTACAAGAACCTTGTGTCCTGACAGAAAAGATTATCGTAATATTGAATGAGTGCTTTGTTTTATTGGTATTTGATGATGTCTAAAAAGAATTAACTTTTTTTAATTTGGCACCCAATTTCTCATTTGTCGATTAAAAAGGTTTAGTCCTAACTGTGGGTGCCTAACTAAAGTAGAATATGGAGCCCCGCACAAACGGTTTCCTGCTTTTTAGCTTGCTGAAGCCAGTCTGGTTTTGTACTCGTTTATTACCGGTATCTTGCTCATGGCACTGGCCAATGACGCTTAAAAAAATATAAAGCTACAACTATATTGCAATATGAATTAATGTCAGTATACAACAAACTGACACCAAGGGCGCCTGAACTGCAGACCTCTAACCCTGGACCAACTGACAATTAGCTCGAGCGACTCTTTTGCATTCCGGGCAATGGAACCCACGGACAGGTGCGTGTCGTCCTTAAACAGGTTACCTTCACGGGTTGCTTGTTCTTATGCGGATTATCATTTTAATCAGCCGAATACGAAGCAGTAACCAAGCAACCACCAATTGTTGACGTTACCTAAACTGAACCAGTAAAACAAGTAAAACCAAAACGTGTCCCACGCCACAACAATTAATACTGCTATCGTAAGACAAGAAAAAGACGGCAAACTAGGTCAAAAATAAAATTTGATCATAAATAGCCTTACAGCCATACTTTTGCAACAAGTGAGTCTGATAAGTTGTTTTTGTCACACATTTTCTTGGATGTTATCCTTGGACAAGGAGACTCATCACCGAGCTATGCCCTCGGACGTTCTTTCGTCAGGTCCCATTGGTGCAAAAGTATGGCTGTAATCTATACACATCTAGAAAGATCGGTGTCTGAGTAAAGTGGTTACCAGGGCGGCAACACGTTTCCGAGTTTCACTCTTCCCACTGGTATTTTTTCTTTGAAGCGCTTCTTGCTTTGCAAAATTTGTTTAGCAGAACTGTGTAAGGGAGGGGCAGCATACATGTCTTTTTTATTTTTTTTTTTTTTTTATTTTATTTTTTTTTTGCAGCGTGCAGCCAAGTATAGCACAAGGCAAAAACACAAACTGCGGTGACATGCACATCATAGTGGCCAAAATTTAGTGTGCTGGGAGCTCTTTTTTTTCTTTTGGTAAAGGTTGTGGGAAGGGTTGCCACCTCAAAATCTCTTGTTCTGCATTACATAGTGTCAGTGGGATTGCAAGAAGTTTATTATGTATGTATACTGTATTGGAGAACAACAAATCGTGGGGTGGTAACTCCTTCCTCCAACTCCCCACCAAAAATTGGAAAAAATATGTTCTGCGTACAAAGTGTCCGTGGAATTACAAGAAGTTTATGTTGTAGAGAGTGTTCTTTTCTCACTTTTTCTGCTGAAAAAGTTTTACTTTTGGAACTTTTTTGGGGAACTTCATTGCTTCTGAATGGGGGAAAAGCAAGTTTTTTATATTCTTTAACCAATAGGAAGCATGAAACGGCCCTATAAAATTCATTTCTGCATGAAACTCTCATCCTGCCTGGTAACATTGGAGCTAATGGAACTAACCTAAATTAGCCTAAAATAACAACGCAGCAACTAATGAAATACTGTAACATGGCGAATTCTTATGTTGTTATTCTTGGTTAGATAGGTTGTCTTTGCTCAAATTTTCCAAGTGGGATGAGAGTTTTGAATTACACCAGGCCGGTTTATGCTGTTTCTTGGCTACAAAAAAAAAATTATAATTTGTAGTGGAGGGAGGGAAAAAAAATCTGCGTGTATAACTGGCGTTTATAGGTTTCCTTGTTTGTATAGGTTTTTTTTATGGACAATACAAATAAGTAGGCCCTATAGTCTTAACTTTTTATAATGTCACAAACCGTGGGGGGGGGGGGGGGGGGTAAACGAACGCATTTACGGCATCAACGGCATTATTATATAATTAAGCTTAAACAATAATACCATGCTGCTAAAATAAAAATACCAGCCTACCCATCATCAAGCTTTAGCAATAAATACTCTTGTTATCCGCCAATATTATTTTAAGCACAGCTGGATCCTAAAACAGCGAACCACAAACGATTTTCACCAACTGTCTTCGGTAAGGGTTTTCGGTGGCATTGAAAGGTGAAAGAACGGATGTGGCCAAGGCGACACTACCGCCATCTATTGAATTTAATACGCAACCGAAAACAAAAGAACATCTATCTCAAGTATGATAGCCCTTCTTTAATGCTTACATAACAAGTAATGTTCCGTTTTTCTTTCTCTTCCCAAGAGTCGGCCATTTGGCGTTGCTATATTGTTTGCTGGAATTGACGAGAAAGGACCACAGTTGTAAGTACAACTATTGAGTAATATTAGTCATAGTCATGTTGCTGTTTCAGTCTTTTGAGGACATTTTATTTATTGCAGTCCATATTTTGGGCCATTACAAAGGGGGCTTCCAACCTTACATTAGCAGTTAAGGGGACATTTTCACTACTAATTTACCATTGCAGCTGCACTGTTATTGTAGCCATAGGTGATAAAAAATAACTAGGGATAGACCGATATTAAAATCGGTATCGGTATTTACAGATATTATCGGTATTTTTTGTGTATCGGTATCGGATCTGTATCGGTGTTTATTTACCGATATTTTAGCCGATACGACCAACTTCCGTGCACGCTGGCTACTCCACCTACCTTGTGAGAAACCTTTCCTGCATAGCATCACTTGTATCCCATGACGTCATCTGCACAGCAGCTTAGTGAATTCAACGTGTGTGCATTGCCAGAATCAGGGCAGGGCTTCTTGGGATTAGGCCTATCTGCAGTGTACTCTGGGTTTTTTTTTTTTTACAGTCGAAGGTACATTTACGGATCGTCACCACTGAGAAGAAAAAATTAGAAATTTAATTTTCTTGCACACCAGTTTCATAATGATGAAGTAAGCGTTTGACTTTCTGACCTATTAACTTTTTTTTTTAAATCGGTATCGGTATATCTGTATCGGTGTATCGGATCTGTATCGGATCGGCGAGTGAGGGGAAAATCGGTATCGGATCGAATCAGTATTTTTCTGTATCGGTCGATCCCTAAAAATAACCGGATAACTTAAGGGGTATAAATTTTATAGTGTGTGCAGTTTACTAAACTTATGTGTGTCATGTAGTTTTAAAAATATGTAAACACATGATGCTGTGAGAATACAGAAAATCGAAAACCTTAACGAGCAATCTCACATTGCCGAAATTAGTCCAATTTTGCGTATTTTTGACAGCTCGACTGGAGGAGGATGAAAAATTGACTAATTTCGACGATGTAAGATTGTGCATTATTGAACTGTGTGAATTTTTTCAGTTTCGAACGTGTAGCTTATGGTATATGTATTTGAAATTCCGTAACATTTATCACAACATGCAAATGTGTGCATTTGCCGTGTAAGGCCAGGGAACATGCATGTTATTTAAACCTGCTGCATTCCATGATTGCATCACCGCTTGCCACGACCAATGAAAGACCACTTCTTGCTCTTACCAGTAAATCTAGGTCTATGTGGGCGTAGCCGGGCAGCCTTATTTGAATAAGTCTGCTGATTAATAAAAAAAAATATATTGTTATTAAAAAAGTCTTTGAAAAGTAGTATGTTGGTTTTGGAACAAGCCCTTGAAACTTGAAAGTAAAATTTTGTGTGTATGTTCTTTGTCACTATTACGCATTCAACACCAAAATATTTTGCAGTTTTGATTAGTTTAATTGTTGTCATTTTCAACAGAAATAGTGATATTGGAAATCATTTTTTGGGCTGTTTTATTGCAGGTCTAGGGCTTTGCCTACAGATGTAATGCTGGTTGTTTTGTAATAAAGCTGAGAAGCCGTAAAGGTGGGGATTTTACGTCTTTTTAAATTAATGTTTTCAGATACCATATGGATCCTTCTGGTACATTTGTCCAATATGATGCGAAGGCTATAGGTTCTGGATCAGAAGGGGCGCAACAGTCGTTACAAGAGGCTTATCATAA
>JAHWFP010160074.1:0-13309 GCA_023313725.1 Lithobius niger | reverse complement strand
TCCACTCGAGAGATATAAAGAGAATGAATGAGTGAATTTATTTTATTGTGATTAAAAACAAAGTAAAAGTTTATAAGAAAAACTATGTATACCTAAAAAATATCTGAAATACGTAAATTTGGTAAAGTCTCACCAAACCTGCTTGTTCGGGTCCCAGGGAACACCCGAACAAGCGGTGCACATTAAGTCATTTTTCCTTATGCATAATGGTGATGACTTGGCCATTTCACCCATGTAATGACATTCTTGCTGCAGTAGATGTTCAGTGCAGCGCTTTGGAATTAACTTGTTTTATTGTGATATGTCACTGGGTTTTAAAAATAAAACTAATGCATAGTAAAATTGTTCATAATTTTTTCCTATGTATCTTGCACTAAGAAAATGGGATTGCTAAAACTGTTCCGATACTACTTTTTGTAATCCACTGGTGCCCAAAGTATCAGCAAGATGGACACAGATACTTAGCACATTAAAAAAGGCTTTTATTAATATCTTTTGCAAGTACCTGTCGGATCCGTTCCAATATCCATCGGGATAGACATAAAGTATTAGTTTAATATTTCTGCATAGGTTTGCCCTCTTGTTGATATATTGCATTTTTAGCTGATTTATGCAAGCTTCATGGGCGCTCGTAGAAGCAGAAATAAAACGTGAAAAATGAAAAGACCAGAATAACTTGGGCACACTGAGTTTACATGTTTTATATGAAAAGTTGTAAAGCAGCATGATGTGAAGGCCGCCATTCATTCTTGTACCTAAGACTCTCCCTTAATTCTAAATTTTGCAGTTAACGAGAGTTCAGGAATATGCATTCAAATTAAATTTGAAGACAAAATGTGGCTACTGTAAATGTTGACTTATAATAATGATGACATTTTACTCTTTGTTTTCCAGGTTGCAAGTGTAACAAAAGAAAAGAATTTTCACATGTTTTCTAAAGAAGAAGTCGAAGATGTTATCAAAGGAATTTGATGAAAATTTGGTCACTTATTTGCTTTGTTGCACTGCATAGGGTCGAAAGTCGTTTCGAATGGGTTTTCAATATTAGTTTCTTTAATTACTATTTGTGAAAAGTACTAACAGATTATTATGTAATGGTGACTTCACTAATTTACATAATTTGGTATTAAAAAGGCAACAATTTTTTTTACATTGTGTAAAGCTTTGTTTCTTTGTTTTTTTGCAAAAAATACTGATATTGTATGGTAATAGCTCAAAAAAGCGTGTAACTGTCGGATACAATGATAATTGAAAGACATTACTAACCCAATGCTCACTTTACCACCATGGCAGAACACTTAAAACTTCAGAGTTCACTGTAAATTTTCGGCGAGTCCTATCACCTTCTTCAGACCAAAATAAATACAGAAAAACGAAAACGCACTATATCCTATCACAATCGTCTTCTAACTAACATTCGAAACTCGGCGCTAGTCTTCTGTATCATTGATCTAGATGCCCCATTTCTTATTTTAAGCAACGCCCAGTTCTGGCTTAACCAGGCGGTTGCTGTTGCCAAAGCTTGGCTAGATGTTCATTAAAGACGGGAAAGCCAAAGGCTCACAAGAAAATAACTAAATACAGATGCAAACCTATTTACGTTGCCTTTTGGACTTGTATGTCAGACTGCTTGAGCGGGGAATCGACCCCAGGACCTTTGAAACCAAAGGCCGAGGTCGTATCGCCGTGTCAGTATGGCTCAGCGGTACGACCTCGTCCTTTGGTTTCAAAGGTCGTGGGTTCATCAGCGGTTTATCATTAAGCTCAAAGCATCTGATGGCAATAGACACTAATGCTTGGAGATGGTTGTCTTTCAAGACATCAGTCTTAAGTAGGGCTGTTGTGTTCTCCCACGCAATGGTATGTGATGTCTTTGTTGCGTGTTCAGCGTTGCTGTTTTTGCGGTCCAACTTGGAACTGCACCAGCATGTTCTGTAAGTCTCGTGAAGGTGTCTACTGGTTTCTCCCACGTAGACAGCGTCACAGGAACTGCATGGAACCGCATAGAATACTCCTTGTTCAGTGAAAGGTGGGACCAGGGAGACAGCAAGAGGTGGGGGGTCCGGTGCAGAAGGTGGGGGCCTGGGGGCCCAGACTTACTCGTCTCATAATGACTTAGTGGGGGGGGGGGGGGGAGAAGGAGGTGGAAGTGGAGGAGAGGGGAAGAGTCTGGCTGAGGAACAGGCAGCGGTGTACATCTCGGTCAGATCAACTTTTCCAGCTAGTTTCAAAAAGTTGCTCCAAACGAGACGTGCACCCCCTGCTTGTTACTTAGCCAGACTAACCTCCCCCTCCTCCTCGCCCCTCTCCTAAGTCATCGTTATGAGAGGGGAACCTCCTGTACCGCACCCCCAACCCCTCTTCCCTACGCCCAAGACTTCTGGCCCTGTTCCCGTGGTCCCAACTTTCACTGAAAGAGGTGTAGTCTGTGGGGTTCCATGCAGGTCCTGCGATGCTGTCTGTGTGGGAGAAACCGTAGGTAACTTCATGTGAGACTTACAGTACATGCTGTTGCGGTCTCCAAGTTGGACTGCAAAAATGGTGTCGCCGAACATGCAAGGAAGACATCCCATCCCATTGCGTGGGAGAAGACTCACTATAGATCAATGTCTTCAATGACAACCATCTCTGAGTGTTAGTCTATTGCCATCGGGCGCTTTGATCTTAATGATAAACCATGTGGCTAGGCCAGAACTGTGCGTCTATTTGGATAAGAAGTATGGTATCCAGATAGAGCGCCGAGTTTCAAATGTTGACTAGCAGACAATTGTGATAAGATGTACTGCTTTTTCGTTATTCCATATTTATTTGATCTGAAGAAGGCGATAGGTCTTGCCAAAAATTTACAGTGAACTCTGAAGTTTGACTGAAGTGTTCTGCTGTGGTGGTGAAGTGTGTGTTAGGTTAGTGATATCATTGAAGTCCTCTCTCCAGCAAAACTTAAACTATTAATTTCTCCATTTCTATTCAATATATTTCGACCAAACTTGGCCAAATAGTAGATAGCAACTTTTCCCAAGTTTATACCAACTTTTATGCAATTCCGTGCAAGAGTAAACGTATCAAATTTACTTCCCACAGCGTGGAAATTCTCCATATTTCAACGTTACGGACTTTTTTGTGTTTTTTGTGAAACATACGGAGCCACACGAAAATTTGAAAACTTCACTTCTTGTTGGTGGTGGTGTTCTTGTTCTTGTGTGACAGAGTTTCGGAAAAAACTACTGCACTTAACCTAAAATCTGAAACATGATCTAAGCCAGAAATTTCCCTGGGCTTCATCCTCACAGAGACCACTTTTTCGATTGGTTGAGCCATTCCGGAGTTACAGGTCCCTGAACGATCATTTTGATTGTTATGCATTATTTTAACCATTGTGATTAGGGACCAATGCCACTCTGCAAACTCCATGTTCATTCTTTGTGCATGTGGTATGTCTTTGCTAAAAAGTCGATTGTTGAAGGGCGAAATGAAAGAATCCGTGTTTCAGCTAAAGGATATACATTTAACCCAAACTAAGCTACGTTGTTAATTTCGAGGCCGCTTCGAAATTGGCAGCTAGAAACGATAGAATGTCGTATTTATTTCGCAGATGCAGGCTTTCAGGGCTGAGTTGAATTGTTTCAAAGTGGCCATCAACAATCGACTGCATGCATAAAGCTTTGTAGCGCGACGCCTTAGCTGTAAAAAAGGTGCACTGAAAGGTGCCGTAAAAAAGAGGGATATATGATAGGTTTGAATGTGTGCTGGAAAGGCCAACTGTGAGGTTGGGTCGAACAGTGAACTTTGCAACCTCACACATTCTCCCTCCACTTGAAAGGTGGTACCTGTCACCTCGTGTGCGCATTCACTGTTTGTTACAAATCGCTCACCACTGAGAGCAATACACAAAGTTTGGCAAAAAACGAACACCAATGTTTAGCTTATGCATGCATTACAAAATTCAACCAATCGAATACCAATATTCGTTTTGTTCTGAGCATGCAATGACAAGATTTTTCTTTCCACTGTGTACTTGAAATTAAAAAAAAAAAATGCAAAACTTGCTTCGCGCGAAATTCGACACACGCCTGTTTTACGCTTGCATGCATCGCATGCACGACAGTGCTAGCGCGTCTTCTTGAAAATGTCACACTAATTGTGGTGGGTTTGCGCCCCGAA
The DNA here is from genome assembly GCA_023313725.1 of Lithobius niger. Taxonomy (NCBI): domain Eukaryota; kingdom Metazoa; phylum Arthropoda; class Chilopoda; order Lithobiomorpha; family Lithobiidae; genus Lithobius; species Lithobius niger. The sequence goes on along the minus strand of JAHWFP010160074.1, from coordinate 9,148 downwards.
GGTGCGACTTAGTTAATGGAGAGAAATGTGCCCTGAAGGTGCGGCTTAGTCCAAATGAATGTTCGGTTGCACCCCGAATGTGTGACTTAGTTCGGTGGGTTTGCACCCCGAAGGTGCGACTTGGTACTGGTTAACCGAAGCACTTCACTGAGTTCGATGCACTGTCTTTCGTGTTCTCTTCTTCTTAACTTGCTGAGGTACATCTTCGTTCTTAGCACTGGTGCCGTGGTTGTCCCATCGACTCCTTGCCTCCTTTGTGCAGCGGGTGAGTTGTCAAAACGAGCTTGAGTTGCGGAAAAGTTGGAAAATTCGAAGTCAACGTGTCCGTAACTTTAGTTCCGTTGCTTAAACGTCGCGTCCAAACGATTAATGGGTCCAAAGAATGCGTCGCCCCCACATCAGCCGTGTTACCAGGCTGCGATCATTCCTTGTCTGCCTTGGTTGTCTCCTCTGGCTGCGAAGTTTCCAAAAGCTGCGCGCCCCTCCTTCAAGCTGTGGTCCCGGCGATGGCCTTCTACTGCTCCTTGATCCAGGTATCCCACTTCTCATCCTCGAGGGAGCGGAAAGGTGTCTCTGCGAGATACAACGCATAGTCATACAAGTGGAGGTGCCTTTCTTCTGCCAGTCCTAATTCTTGCTGGTCCTCCTGAAGTCTCTGGTACGTCTTTCCCTGCGTCCCGAGTAGGCAGATTGCGAATAAGCTTCGTCGGGTTTCCGGTCTGGATCTTCTTCATTTTGGACTACATGTCCGTCACAGTTTCCGACGGTTCTAGATCCGATTGGTTGTCTGGGACAGTATCGGGTACGTCATCTCTTCCTCTTTTGTTGATCTCCTGGGCGCTCTTTCGTGGCTCAGTTCAAGGCAGTGGAAGCGGTCCCGTGCATTTCATGGCCTCAGGATCTCAATAGGGTTCTATATCCTTAATGTTGATGGTGTCACCCTGTAAACTACTGGGCTCCTTTTCTCGAGGACTCTGAACGGTGCCTTGAAGACTGGTTCCAATTTTCTCGCTATCCCTTGTTCCTCATTTGACAATACATAGTTCCTGATCTTAGCTAGTTCCCCCACTTTGTACTCTTTCTTTCTGTGCTTTGAGTCATACGCAATCTTAGATGTGCGAGCCGTTTCTGTTAGATGTGCCGATGCCAAATCATTTGCTTTGTCCAGCTCTTGCCTCATCTTTTGTGCATTACTTCTCCGTTGGCATCCCCTCCTTGGTGTGGGGCAGGCTCAGGACCTTGATTGGGACACTTGGGTCCATGCGTTCATGAGATAGTAAGGGTATTCTCCCTTGCTGATGTGTTCATGGCTTAAGTGAAAGTTGGAAGGAGAGGGCCCCAAGTCATCTAGTGATCTTGCAGAAACGCTTGTATGCATCCCTTCATTGTACGGTGAGCCCATTCTAGCACATTTGACTGCAGATGATAGGCCATCGTGGGTGCTTCACTCCCGTCAGCTAGGAGATTGTGGATACCTTGGGCACGAACGCCGCTCTGTTATCTGAGACTATTACCTCAGGTGGTTCGTAGTTGTCCATGAAGACTTTCAGGAGTTTTCTCACTGCTGTTGTTGAGTTCTTCATTGGAGTTACCCAGACATACTTGATGTAATAGTCCATTGTAAAAGTATCGAGATCATCACGGGTGGTTGTAGGTAGAGGACTTACAAAATCGATGCCTAACATCTGTAACTTGCATTGCAAGATCACAGGTTGCATGTCCCCTGTTCTGTGTAGCTGCGAGATCTTTCCCATTTGGCAAAGGTGGTAGGATCGCACGTAGTCTTTACAGTCTGAGAAGATCCTCGGCCAATATGCGTCTGCTCTTAGACGCTGCATAGTTTTGGTAACGCCTAGGTGTCCTGCTTGTTTGCTGTCATGACAGTCATGGAGGTACGTGTGTCGCAAGTCTTTGGGCACTTCTAGACGCTATGCCTTTTCTGATATTCCCACCAACCAAACATTTGCATCAACTTCCGCCTCTGGTCAACGACTCTATCCCCGACAAGGAAGATGAGGACTCAACAGGCGACTCGGGTTCACTCCTCAAAAACGCGAATGCGAATGTAAACCCAAGAGGATCGAACATGAATGCTCCTAACCCGAATGCGAATGCATTCACACCACCGAATGTGAACGCAAATAAACCAACGAATGCGAACGCGAGCTCAGGTCAAACCTCTCCCCTCACTCTCCCAACAAATGCGAATGCATCCAATCGACACATTCCTTTTCCTGACCCGGAGGACACCAACATTCCTCTTCATGAACTCCTAAAGACAGCAGAAGACATCATACCAGATTTTTTCCTATACAAACCGTCCAAACTCCAGGATGTCCCAGAAATCAACAGAGGTTTAACCACAGGAGTCGGCTTTGCCCTCAGAGATAAAAATATAAAACAACAACCTTTACTCGGCCAATCAACGACACTCCTAACCTATCTACTACGCAATGGGGGAACCATTCTCGGACGAGGTGAAGCCCTCGAACTAGACAAGGAACTACCGCCACCCAGACCAGGAAGGGAATCTTCCTTCTTCAAGCCTACCGGATATGGTGCAACAACCCCCAAGAATTTCGACACCTACCTGGAATGCGAATTCCTTACAACTGAAGTGATCATGGACTTTGGAACTGGCCTTTTTCTACGAAAGAAAACTGAAGTACCAACTTTCGTCCTCCTCGATACCGACAAGTGCACAAGACTGGGCCTCTGTTCAATCTCTCAAGCAGATGTTCTCTATACCGCCATCAATGCCCTACGTGAAAAATTGTTTTCCCATCCCTCCGAACAAGACATGACGAATCTCCAGAACCTTCAACTGCAACTCTTTCAGAAAACAGGCTTTGTGACCTATCACACACTAAACTGGCTAACGGGAGCCCTCTTCAACATCAAACTTCCGCTTCGTGACAGTGCACTGGCAACAAACTTCAAACCTGAATGAATCCACCAAATTAAAACTAAGGAACCTACCCTTACATGAAACAAACTCACTCTTCCATCGACTAATCCCCACTTTGGCACCCTACCTGGACGTCTCCCAAAAAGCCAAAACCTTTCAAACAACGAACCACTACGAAATATCACGGGGGCAACAAAACCAAACCAAAATGGAAGCCAACACTCTGAACCATGGTCCAAACACCTGCCCTTCAAACCTGACAACTGAAACACCAGCCAATCCTTTCGGAACTCAAACCAATCCTTTCGATCCAACCAATCCTACCACTCCAACAACTCATCGAAGGGATTTGGAGGAAGGAAACGCCAGGACGAGGACAGAAGCAGCCAATACTCACCCAAAAGGAAATCAAGAAAGTGACGCCAAAACATTCACAATTCCAGTAGGAGCAAGACTAAATTTCCGCCCATCCTGGAAGAAAATAACAACATATCAACAAGTTCTCTCCATCATCAGGGATGGATTCCTACCAACATTCCTCAAAAGACCTCTTTCCAAGACACCATCATGGCAGCGCACCTCAACCAGTACACATCAGCTAGAAACCAAAATTCAAACGCTTCTGAAAAAGAAAGCAATCAGGAAATGTCATCAACCTTTCAGACCAGGCTTCTACAGCCAAATCTTCTTCAGACCAAAGAAATCCGGAGGAGACAGAATGATTTTCAACCTAAAACCTCTAAACAAATACATGGAAAATCAACACGTCAAGATGGAGACACTAGAATCGATCCATTCCTCTCCAAAAACCAACGACTGGACTGTATCAATCGACTTAAAAGATGCTTATTTTCATATTCCACTGCACGAATCCATACAACACCTCTTCCGGTTCATCCACAAAGGAAACCTCTTCCAATTCACATGTCTCCCTTTTGAACTGAACGCGGCACCAAGAATCTTCACTATGTTACTAAAACCAATCCTAGCCTCTCTACACCAAGACGGAATCAATGCAGGAGCATATCTATCGTGTGCGTGGCGTATCTTGAGTTCTGGAAGCATTTCATGAGCGGCTACGTCCCACTGGAGGGGGCTGCTTTAATCGATGGCCTTCATTGTTTTTGTAACCATCTCGGATATCAACAAGGCACTCTGCTGCCAAAAACGTACAATCAATTATCTGTGTTCGTTTTGCGGGAACTCAGGATAGGCCGCGCGTACTTTAGACGACTGGATCCTGACCATTCAACATCCGGCAACCCTGGCCTGAAACAGGGATTGCACCATTGCTCTCCTGACGAATCTGGGATTCGGCGTGAATTATACGAAATCCAGACTCGTACCAAGCCGACAATTCACATTCCTGGGAGCACACTTCGACCTGACAAGACCCAACATCCGACCCTCACTACAGAGAATAGAACATATCATCAATCACATCCACAAATTCCGTCAAAAGAAAGACCATTCCATAACAGATCTGAACTCCATCGTCGGCAAAATGTATTCCATGGCGAACCTAATACCACACGGCCGTTGGCTAATGCGCCCCTTCCACCATTACAGAATAGACGTCTGGGGCTCAAACCCACATCCCTACAAACGCCTTCAAACACCCAAAGACTTCCCTTCGGAATCCCTCCTGTGGTGGTCGGAAATCCACAACCTATTGGACACAGTACCTCTACACGAACCCTACCCCGACCTCGTACTCCTGACTGACGCCTCAACACATGGCTGCGGAGTCCACATCGAACACATGGAAGTATCCGGAATCTGGGAGCCAAACACACACCATATCAACATGCTGGAAATGAAAGCCATACTCAATGCCCTATGGTACTTCAAGACAACCATTCAGGGGAAAATCCAAATCCAAATCCAAGCGGACAACACGACTGCTGTTGCCTACATAAGGAACGGAGGCGGAACTCAATCACGAAACCTACACGAGATAACATCCCAAATCTTCAACCTTTGTATACGTTTAAACACAACGATCTCCCCACTTCACATACCAGGAGACTGGAACGTGATTTCGGATTCACTCTCACGGAAGAATCCACCAACAGGAGAATGGACGCTAAAGTGTTCCATCTGCGAATCACTTTTCAACATATGGGGAACTCCTATGATGGACCTATTTGCAACGAGGCACAATGCCAGACTTCCCCTATTCGTCAGCCCAGTACCGGACCAGAAAGTAGTTGCAATAGACGCCCTAACGTTCAACTGGGAGAACCTTTACGCTTACCTATTCCCTCTCTTCAAACTCCTGCCAAAAGTCCTGCAAAAGTTAAACCACACCAACAGCGTGTTCCTACTGATAAGCACCATTCTGGCTAGTAGCTCGGTGGTTCCCACACCTCCTCCCTCTACTAGTCGACGACCCAAGAAGACTCCCACTCATTCTGGACCTTCTGACACAACAGAATGGCACAAAATTTCACCAAAACCTAGAAACGCTACAGCTTTACGTATGGCTACTATCATCAGACTCCTCAAATAGGTAGGAATTCATGAGGAAGAAGCCACCAGAATTGCATCCGCCCCATGAAAGCTTCATCCAACAGGATCTATGACAGTCATTGGAAAAAATGGTTTCATTGGTGTAACAGAAGGAAAGTCAGTCCAATCAATCCCCCTAAGCCGAATTCTTAAAGTTCTTAATCATCACGTTCAAGGAACGTCTCAAGGGATTCACCATCATTGTCTACCGATCAGCAATCAACACGGTATTCAAGGCAGCAGGAAGCACCCATCTCCTCACAGACTACAGAATCTCATCTTTAATCAAGTCATTCGAGATTGAAAGGCCATAAATAAAACAAAAATTCCCAAAGTGGGACCTCTCCATCGTCCTGAAATCCCTCCTAAAAGACCCATATGAACCAATGCTAAACAGCCCAATGCAGTGGCATAACAAAGTGTCCCTGGGCCCATAGGCAAAATGTATGGTCGGGCCTCCTCCATTTATTGCCCCCCCCCCCCCCCCAAAAAAAAACCTCTTTGACATTTTCGACTGTCTTGGTCCAAATGATACACATACTCCACATTATACGAACAACCAACAACTTTTTAGCCAAAAAAATTACTTCGTAATGCAAACAAACAATAATGTTTGAAAAAATGTATTAAAAAAAACATGTCTGTGTGGTATTTTTTACCCTACTTAACTATCAAATTATTATAGGATTTGCTTAGTAGCTGCTACATTATTACACTTGTTAAATGGGAACTTGGACTTACCGTAGTTAGTTCACACTTGAGGCTCTTAAGGCGATAGTTTCAGCTTGCTTTTCTCAATGTAAAAAGTCCATTTCCATATTTCGATGCCTTGCAGGCCCCCAAGTTGCAGTGGCCCGTAAGCAATGCTTACCTAGCCTACCTGTACGTTACGCCACTCGCCCAATGGCAATCTTAACATGGAAAACGATTTTCCTCGTCAACCTTACGTCCAGCCTGATCCGGCGAAATCCAAGCCCTGTCAGCAGACCCCACATTCTGCGTCCTCGCTCCGGACAATATGTACATCACATTAACCCCCAGAGCCGATTTCCGTGCCAAAACACAGAAACCTTGCGAACCAACAAAACCCATTACAATTTCAGCACTAACAAACATTGTGGGTCAAGAGCTTGAACGTCACCTTTGTGCAGTAAGAGCACTCTGTTGCTATATCCCCAGGATGACCAATGAAGGCATTCGCAAAGGCAGAACACAACTCTTCCTCCCATTCGAAAGGAACTTTGGGGAAACCTTAGCAGCCACCATTACAAAGTGGATATGGGACACCATTCAAGCCACCTATGATGACTCCAACACAAGCCAAGCAGACGAAGGCATCAGGGTCACAGCGCACGAGTTGAGAGCACCCTCCACCTCCTGGGCATTCCACAACTCCGTTCCAGTCCAAGACATCCTCACGGCAGCCTCCTGGCGAAGCAGCTCCGTCTTCACAAGCTACTATTTTCGGGAGGTGACGAAGCAAGCCGATGGACTACATCGTCTGGGCCCCATCGTAGCTGCCAGATGTGTAATCTAGCTCCCTTAAGCACACAAAAAATGAAGACGGAAGTAAGACCTCATATCTAAAAACAACGGTCCTTTCAGGGCCACCAATCCCCACGAACGAGACCAATTTCCTGTTTGACATGTTTTCTGAATAAAGTGCGAAGTTGAAACAACTTTTTTGGGGAAACAGCCGGCTCGACACCCTGGGGTACCCGTCAGGGCGGTGCCCACCACCAAACTCTGACGAGGTCTCACTGTTAATGCAAAAATTAACAGGTTATGGATTTTCCAACAATAAAAAGGTAATTTTGCCGGCCCCCAGCCAGGCAGGCTAAAAATTGTTTCTATTGTTAGGAAAATACATAACCATACCCACCCTGGCTCCCCTCTCGAGTCACCGCCTGACAAAATGAGAGGTAAAAATGATGAAGAACGAATGCGCCACGGCGCTTTATGTACGGAAGACCTGCGCAGAAGGGATGCACGGTGGGTTACGACGCCGGTAGCAGCACCGAAAAACCTCCAGGGAAACTTTTGCAAAAATTATATGTATTTTCCTAACAATAGAAACAATTTTTAGCCAGCCTGGCTGGGGGCCGGCAAAATTACTTTTTTTGCTTCTAGCGCCTAAACCGTTCATCTGATCGAAAACAAACTGGTTACCAATTATGTGTAGAATAAAATTTCCATCAGAAAATGTTCTATTCATATTTTTCGTAAAATTAACTCTTCTGACCAAGATTCATCATTTAAGTTCTATTAGACTGTTTATGTATGCTAGATGCAACAGCGTATATGTGTATTATACTTCCTGACTTTTAGCAGCTGCACTGTAAGTTCTAATTAAGATCCACTAGCATAATTGAGCTTTAATGAAAGGTGAAGATGTATATTTTCTAACAAGGGTGATTGAAAGATTTAATTAGAAGCTAAGCTACGGCTGTTTAATCTACATTCTAGGGCTTTAATTTTTGCATCGTTTTGCGATAAGTTCCGTCTTTAAACTGTTACAGTAGCCGTTCTAATTCAGATAAGTGGATGTGATTGGGCTTAAGCGAAATATGAAGATATATATTTCCCAACAAGGGTAATTAAAACGATTTATAGTAATTAGAAGCTACGACAGTTTTTCTACATTGTGACTGCGCTTTTGCGTCATTTTACCAGAAGTTCCATCTTTAAACTATTGCAGTACCTCTTCTAATTCTGATAAATAGATGTGATTAGGCTTAGATAAAAGATGACGATATATATTTCCTAACAAGGACAATTAAAATGATTTATTTGTATTAGCAGCTAAACTACGGCAGTTTATCTACATTACAGCGCTTTAATTTTTGCGTCGTTTTATGACAAATTCCATCTTTAAACTGCTAGAGTAGCCGTTCTAATTCAGATAAATGGATGTAATTAGGCTTAGCTGAAAGATGAAGATACATACATCTTCATTTTTCATTTCAGCCTAATCACATCCATTTATCTGCATCAGAACAGCTACTGTAGCAGTTTAAATATGGAACTTGTGGTAAAATGACGCAAAAACAATGTAGACATTGGTACAATGTAGAAAAACTGTCAAGCTTACCTTCTAATTAATGTATATCGTTTTAATTACCCTTGTTGGAAAATGCACATCTTCATCTTTCATTTAGGCCTAATTACATCCATTTACCTAATTTAGAACGACTACTGCAGCAGCTTAAAGACGGAACTTATCGTAAAATGATGCAAAAATCAAAACGCTACAACGTAGATAAACTACTGCAGCTTTGCTCCTAATTAAAATAAATCGTTTTAATTACCCTTGTTGGAAAATATACATCTTCATATTTCATCTAAACCTAATCACATCCATTTATCTGAATTAAAACGGCTATTGCAGTAGTTTAAAGATGGAAGTTGTCATAAAACTAAGCAAAAATCAAAGCACTACAATGTAGATAAACTGCCGTAGCTTAGCTCCTAATATAAATCAATCATTTTAATTACCCTTGTTGGAACCATGACAACACACATCTTCACCTTTCTTTTAAGCCCAATTATGTAAGTTGATCTTAATTAGAACTAACATTGCAGCTGTTTAAAATCAGGAATTATAATACACGTGTGCGATGTTGTGCATAAACGTAAATGGCCTAATAGGACTTAAATGACGAGTTTAGGCCAGAAAGGTTAGTTTTACGAAAAATATGAATAGAACCTTTTCTGAAGAAAATTTTATTC
>JAHWFP010160072.1:21323-32202 GCA_023313725.1 Lithobius niger | reverse complement strand
TTGGCTTTCCCCGTCTTTAATTTGTAAGGTATTAGTGATATCTTCTTTTTGACAGTGTGCGAAAATTAGTTTTGAACTGTGTACAAGCGTAGAAAAGCCATATTGTAGCATCAAAGCGGTTCTCTAGGATCAATTAAATCATAACCACAATTACAGAAAAAACAAGGAATGAAGTTATCTAAACTGATTTTGATGTACTCTAGCATTTGACCAAATCGGAAGCTTCTCTCGCCACGTTTGATTTCAGCCATTCCATAAAAATAAAAAAGCCGATCGTTTCCTAGATTCGCTATGATAGTTGCAAACCACGGTGGCAGGGGTTGATCTAGGAATTTATAGTAGGGGTTGGGGTGGCTACAGAACATTTGAGAAATTTACTTTTCAGCTATTGATTTGTAGTTTGCCTCACTGGGCCATTTTCCTAATTCTGACTTTTGTTGGGGTGTCGCACACAACACCCACTGTTCATTTTCGGCCCCTGAGGCTACTATGTGCTATTAAGCCTAAGATTCGTTGTTGTTAGTGAAGGGGCAAATTTTTATGTCCATATAAGTTTTTCATGTCTCCAAATAACTTGAGGTCTTTTTAAGACCGCCTCCTTATGCATGTACTGTCAAGAATGTATGGTAGTGTGTAATATATCATTCATGGAACCTCTGGGGGAAGGCAGTGTTGCAGTTGCCCCATCAGAGCGCTCACCCCACTCCCAAGTTTACCACTGCATAGTGCTCGCTGCCACTGCATGATGCATTGTGTAGGGCTAAAATTTACCGAGTTGGGCACTGTAATTCATCAAATGCTGGGACACACTCCTTGCTGCTGCTGTTAGCATTTTTTATAATCCTATGTTTTTAGTCACAAAAGTGTAAATTCAAGTTTACGCGATCAACTCTTAAAACAATAAGGTGTAACTCTTAAAACAAGTCAGGCGTAGCATCAGTGCCAGAAATTTAGTCATCGTAAAGTGCCTAGGGGCTGAAGTAACTAACCTATAACAACAACACTTGTTCTTTTAGTGCATACGTAAATATCCAGTTGGAATTCAAGGTAATGTCATTGCAATTCAATTATGATAAGTTTATTACCGTGATCTGAACTCTTCAGCATCTCTTTCACTCAAAATACCATAAATTGCCTATTAACAGCCCTGGCAAAGCTACAGCCCATCTCCCTAAAATGCTTGAAAGTCAGAATGCTTAAACGTCAAAATCGTGACATTACCTAGTTACAGCTGTAACTAGGTTATTTCACGATTGCTGACCTTAAAGCATTTTAGATCATAATCTTTCTGCTAGAAATTGACTAAAAAGTTTCACACATTCAAGGAAATCCATTTTTTTTATCCCCTTAAATCGTGGCTGTTGTGCACCTAAATCAACTGAAAGCTTCATAAATAAAAGCAAACTAAATAAACTAGTAAACTGAGAAACGTAAATTTTTGAACAAATGAAACTAAAGGCAGTGTGTTAATTCTACACCGAACACAGATCATGTGTACATATGAATGATCGCATAAATGCCGAATTTTTCGCGACGGAATTAGGCCTAAACACCCTTCAGAAGTCGGATTTGAAAAAAAACTAATTATAAATTTGTGACGGGCAACCCTCTTTTTTTATCGAATTAATTTTAACAGCCTTTAGCAGCCTGTTAACAGCCTTTTTTTAGGCCATTTACGGCGTAAACTGGCAACGACGGAGTAAGATGGAAATAAATCGCTACTAAGGTTTTTTGCCCACACTAGCATGAGTACCAAAGTAAACGAGTACCTCTGTAACCTGCTAATCAGGTTTAGTAGGTTACGGCAGTTAGTTTGTTAATTTTCAGAGTGCTTCACACTCGTGTTGGCAGGACTTTAAAGAGTGAATTTTATTTGCTTCTTATCTGCTTCTTGCTAGTAGTAAACCACAAGAGGCTGACTTAATATTGATAAGTTTTATGCTTTAAAAAGTTGCATTCCAAACTGAAAATACAATGAGCACTTGTGTTAGGTGTTTTTATCAGTTTGGGAATACAATTAACGATTAAGAAAAATGATCGATACTTAAATCAGCGAATGGGGATACCACATTGCAATACATTGTGGCAAAAGCAAGATGGAGGGACTAAGATGAAAATATTATCGGATAATACTCGGGCGCACAGGGAAGGTCATTTAGACCCGTAAGATAGTTAACTTAGGCCCGTCTCTTGTGGCCTTTCTTAGAAATCAGTCATCATAAAAAAAAAATCAGTAAGCCCCCAACAGGCCCCCATGGGAAACTTTCTGTTTTCCTGTATGGCCAGTACACCCCCTGATAATACTGTGCGTGGTAGTCAATATCATGATGATGTTGATAATTTTTGAGGTTGTTTGAGGTTTTTGAGTTTGTTGGAAAAAAACAAACTTCTGTATATTGGCCAATGTACCTGCATCAAAACACAAGCCCGAGGGTGCTTTGCATTCTTTGTTCTGGGATGTTTGTGGAAGTAATTCTTTCCCTCCTTTGTTGTGTCGGGTGGAATTTAGCCGACCACCCCAAAACGAACGCAACTTTTTGGCATCACAAACGTCAGACCCGTAAACGTGAGAAGAGTCAACGAAAGCAGTTACTTGATTTATTTGTTCTCTTGCACCTAAATAAAACAAAAATGAAAAAAATTCAGCCAAATATACGAACAGCGTAATGTACAAACATCATAAATACTCAAAATTGAGTGGCTTTATCTTTAATTTATACTCAAAGCTCAAAGAATATAATTGAAGAAAAAATTTTGTTGGGCTTACACATTAAGTATTTGCCAATCCACCTTATCATTTTGGGGCCAGTTATACAACAAAAGGCTTTATTTTTAAAGTTTAAAAACTATTAAGAAACAATTTTTTTTACTCACCCATGGTTAGCTGACCAGGAAGAGATCGAATCAATGACAGGCAGCGAGAACTTCCCGTACTGCCGTTTGTCGGGAAAAATGGATCGCTAGCCGGAATGGGAATTGGGTAGCATTCTGGGTGGACTTTTTCACGTGAATCGCAGCGACTACAATCCAAGATGGCACCCCCAAAACCAGTGTGGACTGGAGTGTGGGTGAGGTCATGGTCAACAAACTGGCCAAATTGCATCATCATGAGGGAGTAGCGGACGTGCGGACTACTGGTGTCCGAGTGAATGGAAATGCTGACTAGACGCCCTGAAGGAAGAGGACTGCCAGTAACGCTCAAATGACGAGGTTCACTCAAATCTGAAAAATTGGTAATTTTAACATTGAATCCCTTGCAAGAGTTTTTACGAACTTATTATCCTACTTCATCCAAAAACCCGGTGAATAATTATGAATAAAACTGCAAACTTAACTTACTATCTTCGTACGTCGGTGGAAGTAACCGTTGGAACGCCTTGAAGCTTTTGCCATATGTTGGGTTGTTGAGGTTATTGCAAAGGCCTGTGAATGTGCGAAAGCGTGAAGTATGGTCGCAAGGCAAAGTCTGTTCGTCACACTCGAAATTTCGCTGAATGTCGACAAAGTCAGATACGTCAATGTTGGGCAAGATTTTCATGAGCTCGCCGATTCCACGGGGAGGACTCAAGTCAGACTCAACATCTTTCAACAACCTGCAATGAGCGATATGCTTAGTTATTAAGATGCATTTTATGTAGTTTGGCTATTTGTGCCTTAGTCAGTTAACTATTTTGAGAATTCTTTTGCACTAAACTGCAATACATTGCACGGAGGATTTATCGTAGTTCTTTACTTTTTGTGTGGATATCTGGCAAGCGTTAATACTAGACTATAAACAACATGGATTCATGGATAACTGTTTTATGTGGCAGTGGGTTTTGTGACCATGTCTGGTGGAAGGTTTTCTTCCACAGGGAAAATAATATTGTGGTTCAGCTTGTTCGGCCAAGACATGCTGGACAGTTTTGTTTAGCTATACTTTCAGTGCTTTCCCTCCCAAGATGTTTCCCCATTCAAAACTTTGTGTTGAATTTGAAACTATACACAATCCCATTCAGCTGTATAAGATACTAAGCTATCACTAACGTCAAATTAAGTAGATACACATGAAAAACAAAAGTAAAAAACAATCTGGACAGTGTTATATGTTTTAACATTTTTTACACTTCTTTCACTAGGGTTGTTAATGTAAAACATATAAAACTGTTCAGATTGTTTTTGCACATGTGAACCTACTCCGTTTGAAGTTAGTGGTATCTCAATATCTTGTACAATTACTGAACTGGGATTATATATAGCTTTAAATTGAACACACAGCATTTTGAAAACATTTTGTGAGGGAAAGGCACTGAAGGATACTTCTGTCACCCACATCAGCATACGAAAGATATTCAAATGTTCAATGAAGCTTTTACCTTCTTCTGGAACACACAAAATAATTGTGATGATTGGACAAACAGATAAAACATCATCCGTTCATCCCCAACCATCATCATCATTTTTTTTTATGTGATCCAGGAATAGATCAAAGCTTTATCGAAAATTCTAGTACCTTTCAAATGCTAACTGGATGGCAAAATCCATCCTCATGATGTTTTTTTTAAAAATACGTTCTTTACTTTCCAAATCAGTGTCCGCATATCAGTATGTTTTTTTTTTTTAGTAGTGGAGGGCAATACACTTTAATTTTCTGTTGTTTTAGTAATTGGTGTATTCACCACTTCACAAGAAATAATGTAGGTTTCTGACACAGTAAATGTAGATTCGTTGACTGGTTTCTGTTACGACCATTAGATCCAGATTGTAGAGGCACAATCAAATCACTGTCGGCATACCATGCAGTAAAATAAACACCCAGATTGATTGAATACCCTCTCACCCTTGCAGAAAGCTGCTGACAAAACGCTGTGAGGCAAACTGCAAAACCAATGATGTATTCGAAATGTCAATGGACTCTCGCTTCGGGCGGACAAAACCCAAATGAATACCAATAGGACTCTTTTCACTGGCAAAACCATAATCTGCAAACATACAATATGGGTTACATTTGTAAATAGCACGTATAATTATTGTGAAGCTAAAGATTAGCAATTTTCTTTCTCATCGCTATATTCGAGTTAACAATACATATACCGTAACAAAATACATTGTCGGCTGTTATAGAGAAATCTGGTCCATTGGTAACAATAATACCTAGTTCTAACACTTCAGTGTTAAGCTATGGTCATTACTCAACTTTGGAGAAAAGCATTAAGGCAACATTTTTTCAGCATCTGTTTACTGGTTAACATACCAAGTATTAATGCTATTTTAGCCCTTGTTATTACAACGGGTGACTTGTATGCAGGCACGGACTGACCATAGTGCCATTTTTCCATGGCACTGGCGCCTTTTGGGTAATTTTTTCCCCCTTCCCTTAAAGAAAAATGAATGCTCTATTTCGGATTGCATGCCTGTTAGTGTTCGTTGCTTCAGGCAAAAATCTGTTCTTTTTCTTCTCTCCTTTCCGTTCGTTTGGGCTTCCAAACTCTTTTCGTAACATTTCCCCCTCCCCCCGTTCTTCCTTTCCACCCTAGGAAAAAGTCAATTAAAACCATGAAAATCCTCTCCAAAAGGTGTGCCATACAGGTGTTTTAAATAATGTTTACAGTGGTTTCCAAGACTCCTTGCCCTTGACGAAATTGAAGGGGCCATCACTTAATCAGACGCATAAATGTGTAGTAAACACGTGGCGCCCCTGTAATTCCTCCAACTGGCACAGGCGCCTTTTCCTAGCCAGTCCGACTCTGCTTGTATATATCAGAGTCAACCTAAAATTTTGAGATATTTAACCTTAGTAATACAAAGTGTTCTACTTTTTTTAAAATCATGTTGCCCTGGAATAATAATACGCTTACATTCCACAGATTCACAAAGACTTCAAAAGATATCAGTAGGAATTTTGGATTTCATCTGCATAACTGAAAGCAAAATCAACTTTTATCTTTTGAAACAGACTGGCTATTTGTATACTAAGTTAGTGAAGACCATTTCCGCAAAAGCCCAAAAATAAAAGTTTAATTTTTGTGTGGTAAATGCGATACTAAAGTTAACTTTAGAGTTGTTATATTAAATCCATTTCAGTACCCTTAAAATGCAGTGGCTGTTTATACGTCCGACACATACACCTTAGGCGACTTTCACTGCTTCATCACATAGCTTGAAACTTGTTTCCAGCATGAAATTTGATCCTAGCCTGACAAAATAGGGCCACGGCAACTACCCTCACATATAATAATAAAAGCGGCTACATGTGCACAATTACCATACGTATAAAACTTGCCACACGCCCACAACAACTAAAACACGGCTGAAAAAAATCGTAATAGACGTACGTATACCCAATGCATACAATCTTACATTTATGCTGCCATTACGGATGTAAAACAAAAAGTCACACATGAAAAGCTTACTTTTGTTGAAAGATTGCTGCTCATTATATTTTCGCTCTTCCACTTGGCGTCGTGCTCGTTGTAGTGAGTCTTGTAAGACGTTGTCAGGCATAACAAATAAATTGTCTGTAACAACAAAATAAATGCAATAAATGAACTGTACATTCATGTTGTAGGGCCCTAGGTAAATTTTGGTAACTTGTTAGGCTTGGAAATCGTTGTACTCAAACAATTTTCTTATTTGACTGGTACCAAAACATTATTAATATAACTACTGTGAAATTCAAATTCAATTGTCACTGGAGAGACTGTGAGGATACCAAAACATTGTTTGAGACATCTTTGTCAATTTAGAACAAGGTAGACTTGAAACCATGGGTTGGGTACAGGAACATGTACAAACTGTTCAAAAGGGAAAAAAAATTACGGTTGCTGGTTTGAAATAGACTGTGATTTATTTGCCTTTCTTTATGGATACCTAACATTCGTTATTATTATTTTTGCAGTCATTAATAAATCCGGTAACAGATTCTCACTCATTTTGTCCTGGGGATAGTTTTTTTTTACCCACTCATTTTAGAAAATGATATCTCTACAGAACAAGAAGTTACTAGCAATGCGGCAAACAACTGTAACAAACAATAACACTGTCGGAAACACTTCGTCCATGATCCATTCAAATAGGTTCATCAGCCAAAACAGTACCGCAGTCATCCTCTCAGCAGATTGGAGAGCTTTGATAAAACTGCAGAAATACTAATCTTTTTTCAAAACATTTAGTTCTGCAAAGAGTTATAGTCTACAATGCCATAAAATAAACACTGTTGTTATTGCACGCTTTGATCATTACTGCGTCGCACACATGAGGCAATATGTAAATTAACCCAGTTATAAGTAATACAGATGCAAACCTATTTACGTTGCCATTTGGAAAAGTCAAATCGCCTGAGTGGGAAATGATCCCTCAGACTTTCAGACCAAAGGTTGAAGTCGTACCGCTAATCCATACTGACACCCAGCCTTTAAAAAAGGGAAAAAATCTATAGGCAGTATTTAACATTCACGCATCCATATAATAATAATATAAGTTTGATTCGCACAAAAGGGGCGAAAGGGAAGTGCAAGGGTTTGTGACCGTACCGCTGACTCTTTCATGGGTCTGCAAAGAGAAAAGGTTTAAGAATTGACAGTATGTTCTGGCCGGCGGAGAAAGGGATAGAGAACATATAGTTAGGCCCCTTTTGAAGATGGCAAGCCAGACCTAAAATAAATGCGCCACTGAGGGAGTTCCAGATTGGCATGACTCTCAGCGCAAAAAAAAAAGACCTCCGTGAATTGAGATGGGATCCAGGAAGAACAAGGTCTCAATACAATTTCCTCGCATCCTTGGGTTTTACCAGATTTCGAAAAGAGGAAGCTAAAAGAGTTCGAGAGTTTCCTATTCTGGAAGGTGAAGCCGATTGTTGTAGGGCAGAGAATACATGCCAGACAACGATTTAGTGTACCTCTGCTGAACTGACTATCCGATCAATATCTTTCCACAAGTTAGGTGACCAGAACTGACTTGCAAACACTTTCTACCCACGACTGGAGGGATGCTTTTTTGCATGCCACACACCACGTGAACAGTAAGGAAAACGCAATAAAACATGAAATCAGGAATAAACAGGACGGACAGTCAAATTGGATCAATCGATAAGTCCGTTTCAGTATGGCTCAGCGGTAGGACTACAGGCTTTGGTCTCAAAGGTCAAGGGTTCAATTCCCACTCAGGCAGTCTGACATTTAAGTCCAAAAGGCAGCGGGAGTTGGTTTCCATCTGTACTTATTTATCACTTATTGAAGTGATTTGGCTTTCCGTCTTGTTTATTAACCTGGTTATAATGCTTTTAGTAAAACCGTTTCCACCTAAAAAATGGCTCTGCAGTTCTGATAACATAATATCAAGGAAAGGAAACGAAAGTATATGGTTGTTCTATAAAAGTCTGCACGAGTAGGTTGCGATAGGAAAGAATGTCCACCCCTTTTTGTGCAGGAAATTGAGCAATTTTTATGTATCATTATACCAAAAAGGACACTTTCCCATGAGGGCACGGGCGTGCACTATTACGTCTAACATATGACAAATGATCTAGAGATTAACATTTATCTCCAACAACTTTTGGTAACAAGCAGGGTAGAAGAATATATAGGTAGTGCCACTCTCTCTGACAACGATAAACATTTGGACGAAACTAGGACCTGCTTTCAGCGATTTACCGCCAGAGTGCGCTGTCGTCAAGTAACAGGAAGCGCAAAGCATCATGGAGATCAAAACTATTTAGCGTCACTAAAACAAATTGATCTTGATAAGAATACAAAATCAATCACTTAAAATATACATAATTCAGATTAGGACATTAAAATAATTTTAAGAAAGATCAGAACTGGCTGATCATTTTTATTTTTTAAATCCAACATTCAATTTAAAAAATGGCTTGTCGTTACAAGTGGAGCTAAGTATAACGCATGGTTTTGTGTTCTGAGAACGTCCGAGAAGCGTGCTCAGGGCCGGGCCAAGGCCAGCGAATCTGGAGGGGCAAAGCATAATTTGACGCCCTCTGTCAGGTTTGCGCCCCCCCCCCCACCAATAACTTGTACTCTTAAAAAAATGATGACTTATTTGGATGGGTGCCAGACAGTTCGAACCAGAACCAGAAAATTCAGTCTCAGCAAAAAGTTTGGTACCAAAGTAAAAAAAAAAAAAAAAGGATATATCTGCGACAATTTGGTCCCAAGTTATGTCGTCTTAAGCTTAGAAATGTTGGTGACATTTGGTGCAATATAGATTTAAGAACACACCCAAAGTTTCACTCTTCAAGTCCGGCAGTGAGTTTCCGGCAGTTTTAACTGGCATGGTTTTAGGATGTTTATAGTTCCCGTGCGAAGTTCAGCACCCCCGTTCCCCTCCCCCGGGTTCTGGTTGCACTGACGTGGCAGGTATGCAAGCAATAATCCAATGAAAGTAGATTCTAGAGTACATCATGGAGCTCAACTTATTTGCATTTGCAGGGAGTTCATTTTTTTCTTGAAAGACCGAATTTTCGTACGAGTTATATTTTAGATACAACTGAATTATCGCACTATTCGTTTAATTTTGGAACCGAATTGTCTGGGAGAGAAATGTCGAAAATATATTTGAATGGCTTCACATCACGGACTAAGAAATAGTCGCATTTTCAGCTGCCCCCCTCCCCCCTCTCCCGACGCAGACCAACTCTAACTGCATTGATGACCTTTGAAAGTAGTGATATAATTCAACCAGGGAAAGGCTGCCATGTTGATCATATTAGCCAAGTTAATCTCACCGAATAATACTTTGGACATTAAATGAAAACTTGAAGATTTGCTGCAGTGAGTAGCAATAATCTAGTTTTCATTAAACTTTCGAACGATTAGTCGGTGCGATTAACTTGGCTAATAGGATTAACCTTGGCGGCCTTTCCCTGGTTGAATTATATGACTACTTTCAAAGGCCGATCCTTTTTGGAAACTTGGCGGCTTCTTTTATACCAG
Source organism: Lithobius niger (assembly GCA_023313725.1). NCBI lineage: Eukaryota > Metazoa > Arthropoda > Chilopoda > Lithobiomorpha > Lithobiidae > Lithobius > Lithobius niger. Next base: position 22,276 of record JAHWFP010160072.1, on the reverse strand, counting down.
TTTTGGTTTTGGGTGGATTGTACATACGTCTCAGAACGTAAACTACAACCAAATTTGTATTCTATGAACTATAGTTTATTTGATTTTTTTCTTTTGTCAGTTATTTGCAATTGTAATTCATGACAAACATTGCAGATATGAAGCCTTTTTAGTTAGGTCTGTTGATGATTGAAGCAATATCTTTGATATTTGTACCGATGGCATCATTTTGCCAAAACAGTCAAACCCGAAAAGATAACAAGTTGTCCCATCTTAACCTAAAAATAACCATTTATGCCGCAGGGGCGGTAATATGAGAACCAACTGGTCAAATCACTAAATATCCGAAAAGCGGAGTCCTAATTATGCAAACCATTATAAGAGAAAGCCAGGGAGAAAATAATTAAATCATTAAGCTGATATTTGGTAACCGTATAATAATTTTAAGGTCATAAAACCCCTACGTAAAATTACATATGCAATCCTAGGGCGACGCACACAGTCCAAGGAAAATACATAAAACTATTAATTGTATAAACACGGTGCCTTATTTTTTTTTTTTACAAATTTTCCTTAGATGCTCTTCCATTTTTTTGTCTTCTGCACGTAATTTTTTCTTGGTCCGTCCCTGCGCCCTCGAGTCCTTTTGCTTAACAGTGGAAAATGTGCCAGTCACATACTGTCTACCGCAACTTGCTCACGTTTTTACTAATCGCTTCCTCCTTACCGAGGGTTCTTACTCACGTGGCAGGCATGAGTTGGCTTGCTACTGAAGTGGGATGGGGATTTAAGGCAATTGGGAATAAAATACCTGACCTTGACAACGGTTACGGCTATTTGATGAATTCTGGTAAAATTTTTTGGGGTTTATTACCTTTTTTATAATCGTTAATCAGTTAAAGTAGGCTAATTTTTAAAAAAGAATTTTTTTCTAAATTTGAACACCCGAATTTGGCGCCCCTGTTAAGTCATTT